>SJYA01001964.1:1460881-1486253 GCA_006410615.1 Neotragus moschatus | reverse complement strand
CTCCCCCATCTCACCCTTCTAGATCATCAGGGAGCACTGAGCTGATGTCCCTGTGCTAAACCACAGGTTCCCACTCTCTCGCTCTTTTACCCATGGTAGCTTACAGTCTTCACGTTTGTTCATACTACCTCAATTGCGGCATGCCAGAGAGTAGAACTCAGATCTTTTCTGTTCTGATAGGTTCCTGGCCAAACTGAAAGTGTAACCAAGTTTCCCCGGACTCTGTTGGCATTCCCCCATATTCTTATGCCTAGAAAAAAATAAAATCCCCCCAATACATATAAATTTGTAATGAGTACTATGGAGAATGTTGTTCATTTCTTCAATGAAATTAGTTTTCTAGTTTGAGCCCGACAAACGAACCTCTTCAATTTTAGAGCAAATCCTCTAAACTCTTTGATACTCTACCTCTTTAACAGATTTCCTGAAATAGAGTCTTCTGCGGTGTTGGTTAAATATGTGGGTTTACAGGCTCTGCCCTAGATTTTAACAAACACACACTCATACTGCACACACCTTCAATGAGTTTGTATTATGCTGTAGATAGATATTCAAGAAAGGTTAATTCCCTACAATCAAACTTACTTTTTATAAAATAATAGCATTTATTTGTGAATAATCTTTCTGATTGATATGTGAGAAGTATGTTAAAAGTCATAGTAATTTAAAATATTGGTGATTAGATAACTCACATAAGAGCACCATCTGGTAAATAATTCTAGAGCTGTACTGTCCATAGCTACATATGATTACTTATATGTAAAGTAAGTACAACTAAATTAAGTACNAAGAAATAATACTTATATGACATGACAGAGATGTTAGTTAACACTACTGTGGTAATCAAATGGCAATATAAAAAAGTATCAAATCACCATACTGTATACCTGAAACTTACCCAATATTATGTGTTCATCATATCTTAAAAATATATGCCTGCTGCTTCAAAATAATTAGGGGCTTGGAGAAAGCGGGTGAGCACATAGGTAAAACAAGATTGGCCAAAGCTGATACTTGTGATAATTGGTGATGATAAGCATTATACATTTCTCTATTTTTAATGTATGTTAGAAATTTTCCTTCACACAAGAATAACAGATTGGTTGTGCTTGTTATGAATTGATTTGTCTTTGAGTGTGATGCTGGGGGCGCTTCCCAGGTGGCACTAGTGGGAAAGAAACTGCCTGCCAATGCAGGAGATATAAGAGACGCAGATTCGATCCCTGGCCTGGAATGATCCCCTGGAGGAGGGCATGGCAACCCACTCCAGGATTCTTGCCTGGAGAATTCCATAGACAGAGGAACCTAGTGGGCTACCAGTCCATAGGATTGCAGAGTTGGACATGACTGAAGCAACTTAGCACCAGGCATGTGACAGTGGGTAAGCTGTTACCAAAGGTCATTGTTAATTTGATATTTAGTTTCTCTATGAAGAAAAAATTAGAAGAATAATGTTAGGAATTTGGTTCTGGAGGGTGGTACCTGGACTATATAATACAGATCAAGGCTCTGTTTTTCAGTGTTAAAAAACAATACATCAGGCCCAAAACTGAGTCCCTTTTGCTAAGCCCTGCATCACCAAACAGACTTCATTAAATTTTCAGCTCTCCTGAAGTGGAATCTTAAACCAGCCCATCAGGAATTGCCTGATCAGCATTGATTAGGTAATCTGCTTGATAAACCTCTGCTCCCCCTACATGAAAAGTAGTCTTGCAATTGCCAGCCCTCTTTTTGCCTAGTATAACTACCTTGTTGCTGCTTCCTTCTGCCTATAAAAGTCTTCTGTTTTGCACAATTCTTTGATGCTCCTTTGCATTTGTTAGATTGGCTGTTGCCCCATTCATGTATCCTTGAATAAAGCTAATGAGACCTTTAAAATTTACTCAGTTGGATATACATACACATATTTAACACAAGTGATCCTATAAAGGAGTGAGGATTATTTAAAAATTAAACATGGAAGAGACCATGCTATATTTCATTTAGAAAAATAAACTGAATCTGTACTAACCTTTAAAAGTCACCATATTTTCAGTGAAGGAACTGACTAGGATGCGTGCACCAAAAGATTCCTTCAACCAACCTGGATAATCCTCACCAAGTATTTTGATGTTCCTACTCAGTATCCCAACGTCGGCAGCTAATGTGTAGCGCTGACTAGTTCCAGGAACATGGTATCTTTCAGCTGCAGCAGAAGGACAGTTAGATTATTACCAACACAGAAATATCTGCCTTAGTTTCTTTGCAGCCTACAGGCCACATAACGTTTTAATATGCCAAAAATCAGAACAAATACACGAACTGATTCGAGTTACATGCTTAAACGTACACAGATGGCAGCTAGAAATTACACCTTTTTATTTATAAAAAATAATCAAAAGTAGTTCTTCTACTTATACCAAAGCAATTATTATAATTGCTTAGAAAGTTATTGCTTCATAGGTATTTTGTGATCACTTCAAATTATACATAAAGATACACTTGTAAGACAAGTTGGGGAGCTTACTGTAAGTTTAACAGATGAGGAAATGAGATAGGGAAGTAAAAGAACTTGCCTATGGCCACGTGGAGAATCAGTAACTCAAAGATATTACCTCTCCTGATGCTTAAACCTTGGTTTGCTCTGCTTTTCCTGTGATATGTTTTGTACCAAACATAATTCTTTATAAATATGTAGTATATCCTATTTATCAACACAGTCTGTACATTTACATTTTCATGATTTAAAAACATAACCTAAATTACATTCTACATTTCAAGAGATCTCACTCAAAACTTTAAGACAAGCAGGTACATTTCAAACAGAGAGAAGTATCTGGCATTTTAAATGAAAGAATCTATACTATCAAACTTCAAAAACTATCTTATGATTAAAATATTCTTCAAAGAAACCCTTTACTTTTGATTTAAAGAAAAAATATGTGATATAGAGTGATAAACACGTGCTTCTATCAAAATACTGCTTTAAAAAGTTTCTTTTTTCATGCAGGTCAGATATCCACCAGTGTATCATGCCGCCTTAGCTGGGGTTCTCAGGAACGTCAGAAGTACCTGAATGGCTTTTCTAACATTACACTCCTGCCTGCTTCTACCTCTTGTGATTCAGATGAAGGTAGCATGTGAAATGAGGCATCCCTGGTGGCTAAGACAGCAAAGAATCTGCCTACTATGCAGGATACTTGGGTTTGATCTCTGGGTTGTGAAGATTCCCTGGAGGAGGGCATGGCAACCCATCCAGTATTCTCGCATGGAGAATCCCCATGGACAGAGGAGCCTGACAGGCTACAGTCCACGGGGTCGCAGAGCTGGACATAATTGAGCGACTAAGCACAGCACAGCATGTGAAATGGGAAAAGGCTGGGGTGCTGGGGAGGCCCTGATTCTACAAGCTGAAAGAAAGATCACCTTCAATTGATTCTGAATAATTCCTTCTCTCCTTGAGAATCAGACTTTACCATTTCGCAGTAGCTTGTCTAAGTGCAATTACCACTGAGGAATGTGTCAGTGAAACCAATTAGGGCAAAGATGCTCTTGGATCAAGGTTTCTCAAATTTCAGTGTGCATAAGTATGTCTGCTGCTGTTGCTAAGTATGTCTAGAAGCTTGCTTAAAACAGAAAGTGCCAGCCTTATCCCATGGAATATAAGGGTCACTGCTGAATATTTGCAGAATAAATGAGTACATATAGCAGGAACTCTTGGCAGCCAACACATGAAGAGTAGCACCCTCTGGGTACCACTGCCAATCTCACTGAAATGCACCTATAAAATAATTGTGAGATATTTTATCAAATAATTGCAATTACAGAGGAGAGGACTAAAATGTGACTTTTTCAAGACATTTTAATGATATAGCTATTTGGTTAAAGAACAGCCACTTACCAAAGTGGGTGTAGGAAAGGGTATCATTGAGAATGAGAATTTTGTGACCATGCAGGATTTTCACGATGCTTCTAGTTTCCGTCTGGTGGAAATCATAGCTTGTGGTTGTTATCACAATCTCTTCACCCTCCTTAGAAAAATTCCAAATTCAAGACAATTTTAAAAAATAGGTTTATATCTCTTAATAACTATTAAATAATTCTAATTTAACTTACACTGGTTACAACCATAGTATTATCAGAGGAAACAAACCATACCTTTAGGTTTCTAAAATAAATACAATTTAGTTTGATACCAAGAATTCTATATCCTGAATTATGTTAACATTTCCTTAAGTTGAAGTCAGTCACTTAATATACATTTTTAAAATTAGATAGATCAAAGCAAATATATCCGTATTTTTATTAGAAATTGGTCAGAATAATATTCTTAAGACTTAAAAAAATTCTCCCCGGATTTTTTTACACAATTAACTATCAGTGGATATTCCTGAAAGGTGAGAAAGGCAGAGAAAAGTGACAGCACAGGGTCAAGTCTTAGATTCTCTATCATATATGACAAGCTCCTCTGTGTCATCCAAGCCTCTGCTCAACTATACTTGCAGAGGAGGAAAAAGACGTTTTTGCTCTACCCAGCAAGTTCTCAGCTAGGACCCCTGTAACAAAAGACTGAATAACAAGAGAAAAGCATACAAATTTTATTCAGTGTAAGTTTTATATGACAGAAGACTTGAAGAAATGGTTAAACCTGAGCATTTAAAACAATTATTTACTTATTAAATGTACTGATGCGCTGGCTCTGTGGCTGCACGCAGGCCTTCTCTAGTTGTGGCAAGCGAGGCTACTCTCTAGTTGCAGTGCACGGGCTTCCCATGCAGTGGCTTCTCCTGCTGCAGAGACCAGGCTCTAAGGGCACATGGGCCTCAGAACGTGCAGCACTTGGGCTCAGTTGTTGCAGCCTGGGACTTCTAGAATGCAGGTTCAGTGGTTGGGGTGCACGGGCTTAGCTGCCCCACAGCATGTGCAATCTTCCCATAGCAGAGATTGAACCCGTGCCCCCTGTATTGGCCCCGTGTCCCCTGTATTGGCAGGCAGATTCTTAACTACTGGGCCACAAACCTGAGCATTTTTATGGAACAGTGGGGAGTAAGGGAAAATGTGATAGGGTATGAGCTAAGTGTAGGAAACTGGGATAAACAGCAATACTTGTCCGTTCTGATTCCTCTCTGTGTCTCTTTGTCATTAGAGCTGGGGATGGTCCTTTCTTCTGGGTATAGGCAACTTTCACATGAAGGTTTTATGACCTGCTTCAGGGGAAGGTCAGAAAGTCCTCCTGCACGCGCAGAAATTTTTCAGCTTAAAATAGTCAATATTTTGGGGTAGCATGTCCTGAATCCTGTCACACCTTTGAGAGAGGCTTTCTTTGGCAACTCAATGTCATCTGCCACCCTCTACCATGGCAGTCTCTATCACACTTGATTTATTTCCTTCATTACTAAGATTATGATCTAAAATTAACACATATTTATTTATTCATTTAGTGTCTGCCTCTCCCACCTCAATGCAATTTCCTCTCTATTTTGACCAATTTCTTCACAAATGAATCCTCTGTGCCTAGAAAATGTTTGACACTCAGCTAAATATTAACTGCATAAATAATATGCATAAAATATTAACTGGATAAGTAATAATAAATGATAATTGGATAATGGGGATATTTGAATCATTTAATCACCTTTAAAAAGTAATCACTCCTCAACTATCACAATTATCATGTGCAAACCTAAGAATGTAATAGAGATTGGAATTGCCACTATTCATATTCTATCAAAACCTCTTAGTTAGCTTACGCCTTTTTTTGAATATCACTAGGCATCAAGATCTGGTTTCTTTCCAAACAATTAATGTGTAAAATCACAAATTAGAAGCAAATCTCAGACAAGTGAGATAACACAAAAGTACATTTTAAAAAATTCCTTTTTCTGTTTGCCAAGCATTTATAAACAAATTTTCTTACCCTCAAACATTCACATTTCCCTTTTGTAACTTATACATAACGTTCTTTATATATCCTGAAGAACCTCTGACACCACAGTTTTTAAATGCCTGCTGTCAAAGTCAGATTTTTGACTGCAAGCTAATTGTAAAACACATATTTCTTGCCTAGGTAATCATGTGAGAAAATAAGTGTCCAAGAAAATAAAGAAGAAACCTTTTTAAGTTGACCTACTGCGTGTTTTTACTTCCCCCCACAGAGTAATTCCTCTACCTGCCAATCCACAGCATCCATCAGAGAAAGGAATTTGGAACCTGCCTCTGCAGTTTCTGAGAGTTTAGTTTTATATATCGAATGTGGAATTCCATGAAGGTCCAGTTCTCCAAACACCCCTGAAGGAGAAAAACCCACTCATTCACCATACAGAACTGAGTTAGGTGCTAGTATAAAATGAAACAATAGATATATTTCAGTAAGTGATTGAATATTTTAGAATTAATGCAAAGGATTAGGGTTATCTGCTCAGGGCTATAGAGGAAGGCTTTTTGGCTCTCTGACCCATTGCTAGGAATCTGGTCCCTAGAAATTAAATCCAGTACACAGGATATACGAATGAGTATGCTTAATACAACAATATTTGGAAACACTAGAAAAACTAGAATTAATCTAAATGTACATCGATAGCAGAATGGAGTAAATTAGAATATATTATAATACCGTAGTGTAATATGCCATAAAAAGGAAGAGCTTTATATGTAAGTATTTAAGTATCGATCTAGAAAGATATTCATATGTTAACAAGAAAACGCACAGTAATATATTTAGCTTGACCATGTTTTTGTATAAGGCTTCAAATCATTTTATGTAATATGAATATAGACATAGATAAAAAGCATGAAAAGAACATGTAGAAACTGCTAGTGTTAGTTTCCTCATGCAGAGAGGAGAACTGGTAAGATGTATGTCTTTTCTTGGTATTGTTCTGTGTTGTTAGAACTGTATTTTTGAAAGAAAATAAACACATAAAAGCAAAAAGAAATTTTTTAAGGTTGCATTTGTCTGCCTCAGGAAATTTTTTTTTCTTTTTCCTTTTCTTTATCTCACACTGTGTAGGATTTTAGCTCCCTGACTAGGGATCAAACCTACACTCCTCGCCCAAGAAGCAAAGTCTTAACCAACTGAACCCCCAGGGAAGTCCCAGGAAACTTTTAAGGCTTGAATTTGCCTGTCTTGGAAGAGCTAACTCAATCCTAGGCCATTTAAAAAATCCCCTTACTTACTATCACTGTTTTAGAAATTGTACATTAGAGTGAGTGAAGCACATTTATTGAGTTGGCCAAAAAGTTCGTTTTCGGTTTTTTTATAAGATAGTATTGGAGAAGGAAATGGCAACCCACTCCAGCGTTCTTGTCTGGAGAATCCCAGGGACAGGGGAGCCTGGTGGGCTACCGTCTATGGGGTCGCACAGAATCGAACACGACTAAGGCGACCTAGCAGCAGCAGCAGCATGGGGGGAAAAGTCTGAACGAACGAGCTTTTTGACCAACACAGCATTTATCTTTCAAGTAAAGACGCAGTGGTGATTTGAGAGAATAGCATTGAACCATGTATGTTATCATATGTGAAGTAGACTGTCAGTCCAGGTTCAATGCATGAGACAGGGTGCTCAGGGTTGGTGCACTGGGATGACCCTGAGGGATGGGATGGGGAGGGAGGGGGGAGAGGATTCAGGATGGGGAACACATGTACACCCATGGCTGATTCATGTCAGTGTATGGCAAAAACCACTACAATATTGTAAAGTAATTAGCCTCCAATTAAAATAAATAAATTTTAAATAAAATGCAATGGTATTAATAAAAGCGGTTATTTACTGGGACCAAATTAAACCCTCTCAGGTCCATTGCTTTCTAGGCTCAAATGGGAATCTGTACAACCACACAAATGCAACTGGAAAATTAAAACACAGCAATAGTTACAACTGGATAACTGACAGCAGAGTCAACTGATCCACAGATTACTAATACTGTGTGGGAATAATGTGCAGGAAAGTTATCTTTTAGGGGAAAAGTTCTAAAGTATGAAAAATAGTATTGTTTCCATTGTTCATAAAAGAAAGATTATGAAGAAAACTAGATTAGAGAAATCTACATATGGAGTGATCAGCGTTACTTTTGTAATAAATTACATTTTGGTTTAGAATTTAATGCAGCATGATTTAATTTTTTTTAATGTCAGCAACTTTTATAACCCATTACTACAAATCAGTGTTTGTAAAAACTTCTAATACTGTAAATTTATGAACTGAGGGCAAGTCTATTGGTGCTCCATGTTTTAAAGCAGATTCTCAAAACTAACACGATTCTTTTGGTATCTGGGAGCACATACCTAAGACCTTGGATCCTTGGTTTGGTCCTTCTGGAAGAGCCCACTCTGGAGTAGAATGATTCCCTCTCAGAACAATCTGTAATTCTCCTTTGAAAGGATTGTCTTCCCAGCCACCGATTAATCTACCTCCCTGAAGTGAAGCAGAAAGTTGTTAATACGTAGAAACTGAGCAGGAAAAACTTCTCCATAAAAAATGAATTAGGAAGGCTTGCAGCCTCCCTTAATGAAAATAAATGAACTGTTGTTTTACAAAAAACAGTATTGTAACTAGAAGTGATCTTAATTTAATTCCTCCGCTTTGGGATAGGCAGTTTAAATGATTTTGTCCAAGGTCAAATTCAACTTCTACTTGTCAGAACTGAACCTAAAACTGAGACCTCCTGACACCTAAACTAATGCTGTTTGAACAGATCACACTGTATCTTAAAATAACACAGCATACATAAAGTATATTCTTTTCGTTTTTGTTCAGTTGCTGTGACTCTTTTGTGACCCCATGGGCTGTATCCCGCTAGGTTTCTCTGTCCATGGAATTCTGCAGGCAAAAAGACAGGAATGGGTTGCCGGTTCCTTTCTCCAGGGGATTTTCCTGACTCAGGGATCCAACTCGTGTCTCCCGCATTGTAGATGGATTCTTTACTGCTGAGTCACTACGGAAGCCAAGCTATGCTATTCATGAGCCATCACTGTTAATAAAAATTGCTATTACAAATGGTTTCTGATTCTATGCCAGGTATAACATGCAAGGCTTTACATATTTCATATCATTTAACCTTTACACTAAACCCATGGATTGGAATTATTATCCTCATTTCTTAGATGATAAAACTGATGTAGAAAGAAGTCAAATAACTTAACTTGTTACCCAACAATTTAACAATGAGGTAAGGATTCAATTGTAGTGGTAATTTCCCTCTAAGCTCTGCATCTAACCAAGATATCACATATCTTTAAAGCTTTAAAGGCCTAGTTTTATGAAAGAAAGGCTCCCACTTATTTTTTAGTGGTATTTAATAGCTTTTGGTTAAGCTATTCTTTTAAATGAACACCAATAAAACACTGACAGAACAATTACATTGATTAAACTACTACATATTCAAGACCATCTGAGGTTTATGAGAGAATGAGGTGATTATTTCAAACTGAAATATTTTTATTAGTCTGCTCCTGGTTTTCATAATCCATTCTACATCCATTCATCTTAGGAAATACTGTTCACTTTCTTTTTTTTTTTTTTTAAAAAGGCTTAAAATCTTTTTCCCCCCCAGAACTCCAGGGAATTCTCTGTTAGTTGCAGCAAGCTGTGAATTTACTTTTACCTAATAATGATATAAATTATTTTAAAGGACTGAAAATGAGACCTCATACTACAAAGTAGCATGATAATTACCACATAAGGAAGGTGTTAAAATGTAAAGAAGAGCAGAAATATAAGTTCAACGTATTGAACATAGGCTTGCCTTTCATGGGGTAGAGCCAGTTGTGTTTCCACTCACATCAATTGAATACGCTTTCTTATACTCTGTTCAATAAATCTCCAACATTTTAGCACTTGGCTGTAAGGGTGAAAGTTAACAAGACCCTCTGTCTTACCTGCAGTGATATGTAGGTGGCACTCAGAACAACTTTTCTGTAAGAAGACTCTGCAGCTCCTACATTATACTTATCTTCCAATTCTAGAACCCCCCAAATAACAAGCCTTTCCAGTGGTGGAATATCTGTGTCTGCCACAATCCATGTTCCTATAAAATAAGACTTTAATGTAAGGAATATAATGTAATCCATACACTATAGCTTGTAGATAAAACATTGACAGCCTTATTGGTGAGTCCTAATTTTGAAGTTAGTGAGTCTTTTTTCCATATAACATAACATCCAGGATGCAGAATGGAACCTACCTGTTCACATTTTCTTTCTCCAGGGTGTGCTGCTTAACAGTGTCTACCCTAACTGCTAAGTACTGTGGCATCTATCCTAAAGGTGATAAACACAAGCATTTTATTTATTTACATTTATGCATTTACCTTCAGGAATAACAACATTTGCTCCTGGGTAAGGTATGGTATAATTATTTTCTTGAGATGATTGCCAGAAAGAATTATTCGACCATAAGCTGAAAAGAGAAAAGAAGTATTTCCATTTAGTATTATCTCTGTTTATTTAATAAGCATCTCCTTAGGGCGTAGCACTATACTAGATGTTTTGGGGATAACAGAATGCAAATTAGATGATTTGTAATTTCACTGACAAGCTAATGTATGCAGTTAGTAAAAGACTCCACACACATAACTGCATAGAGGTTTTTCTCCATTGAAGAAAACTATCTGAATCACTTTTTCTCCTACTAAAGCCTTATTGTGATATCCTAATTTTTTCTATCACATGAATAATTTGATTTCTTTAGAAGATTTCTCTTCTAAAACTTTTAAGTTTTATATTGAAGCATAGTGGGTTAGCAATGTTGTGATAGTTTCAGGTGAACAGCAAAGTGATCCAGTTAGACATAAACATGTACCTATTCCTTGTCAAATTCTTTACCCATTTAGGTTGTTACATCATATGGAGCAGAGTTCTCTGTGCTGTGCAGTACGTCCTGGTTAGTTCCCTACTTTAAATATAGCAGTGTGTGCACAGGTGGAAAAGTGAAAAGAAACGCATCCTTTGTCCATTTAAAGATTCTCAGACACAGTGCTATATCAGGGGAAAATGACAAGAGGGCATATAGTTGGCTAGATTCTGTGAAGGAGGCCTGGAAGAATGGTCTCTGCATTGGAAAGGATGGGTCAATGAGAGTAAGCCCCTGGGCTGGGAGCACAGATAGCAGTCTATAACCAGAGTGAAAAGTGTTGTGTTAAATTGAAATAAATATGGAAAGTGTGTGGCCTTCCAGCTGGCTCCAGTGGTAAAGAATCCGCCTGCCAGTGCAAGACATGCAAGAGATACAGGTTCAGTCCCTGGATTGGGAAGATTCCCTGGAGAAGGAAATGGCAACTCACTTCACTATGCTTGCCTGGAAAATTCCATGGACACAGGAACTTGGTGGGCTACGGTCCATGGGGTTGCAAAGAGCCAGACATGACTGACCATGCATGCATAGCACAGCATACGGAAAGTGTGTTGGAGGAGACACCATCTCTGCTTACCATCACTATGCCTGCTAGAAACTATCTCAGTACAAACTGTTACAAACAATATTATTACACAGTTGAGGGTATTTTCCTGTTTGAAAAATGATCACAGAGGTTGCTCTGCTGCCTGAGTAAGAAATTTAAAAAATGTTCTGATACTAATGCAGGAAGTAACCAATATAGTTTGTTTGGTTAAAAGTATATTTTTATGGCACATTTTAATTACTCAGGTGTATTACTAAACAAATCTGTTGCTCAGAAATCCTGTTATAAAAATTTTGTCTTCATGGGTTTAAAAGAGAAGCTAGTGGATCATTTAGGATTATTCATACTCACAATAATACATTTTTTCATGAAGTGATCTCAATGAAGGTTGTTCAAAGGTTATATCTATCTAACTGAATAATTTGATCAGCATTGTGCAGATTCAATAGTTGAGTTCATCCAGCTTTTCTTAAGCCTTTCAGTCTTATGCCCAGCAGTACTCTAGAAGATGCTATATATTCTTCTAATTGCCCAATGTTGTGATCAATAAAGCTTAATATCTCTTGGACTAAGCACTTGTGTGTCGTGTAGCTAGAACTGTATATTCTATTCCTGAGGTACAATTTTGGATCAAGAGTCTATTTGTTCTCACTGATGCTGCTGCTGGTTAGTTGCTTCAGTCATGTCCTACTCTTTGTGACTCTATGGATGCAGCCCACCAGGCTCCTCTGTCCATGGGATTCTCCAGGCAAGAATACTGGAGGGGGTTGCCATGCCCTTCTCCAGGGAATCTTCCCGACCCAGGGATCGAATCCGGGTCTCCTGCATTGCAGGAAGGTTCTCTACCACTGAGCCAACAGGGAAGCTCGCTGATAGCTATCTGCAAAATACAAACTAACAAGTCCAACTGCAACTATTTCTAGTGAGCAGAATTCACACTGTTGGAGGAAAAAACCTATCCTATGGTATGTACGTGAAGTATACGTTAGAGGGTTAGAGGCCACATCTCTGTTCTCAACCTAATCTCAGTGCTCAGCACAATGCCTGGAACATGGCAGGTACTCAGTAAAATTTTTTTTATGGTTGAATGTATAAACAAATTCAATTATTATTCTTTTGTGCAACAGTTATCACAGTATCTGTATATTTTGAAATTATAATTCACTTAATAAATAATATTGATTTGCACTTGATGGGCAGTACTGGGCTCTTACATGCCTGCTGCTGCTAAGTCGCTTCAATCGTGCCCAATTCTGTGCGACCCCAGAGACGGCAGCCCACCAGGCTCCCCCGTCCCTGGGAATCTCCAGACAAGAACACTGGAGTGGGTTGCCATTTCCTTCTCCAATGCGTGAAGGTGAAGTCACTGAGTTGTGTCCCACTCTCAGTGACCCCATGGACTGCAGCCCACCAGGCTCCTCCATCCATGGGATTTTCCAGGCAAGAGTACTGGAGTGGGGTGCCATTGCCTTCTCCGCAATATACATCAAATCAGGATCATGCCTTCAAAGGTCTTAAAGACTAGTACTGTCATGCACTAGTACCACCATATATGGTAATTACTATAATATGAGGTAGAAAGTGATGTTTCATATGAGAAATATAGGTAAAGGGCTTTACAAGTTTCCAAGATAGAAAAATTATTTGTATCTAAGAGAGTTAACATATATTTAGGAAATCAAATATCTGAAATAAAATTAAACAAGTTGTATTATGAGATTTGACCAAGACAGTCTATCTAAAAAATGTTACAAATGAATTTTATTTATAAATCAGAAACAGACTCACAGACACAGAAAACAAACTTATGGTTACCAAAGGGAAAAAGGGGTAAGAGGGATAAATTAGGAGTTTGGGATTAGCAGATATACACTACTATGTATAAAATAAATAATAAAGTCCTCCTGTATAGCAAGGGAATTACACACAATATCTTGTAATAAACTATAATGGAAAAAATATGAAAAATATATATGTATAACTGAATCACTTTGCTGTACACCAGAAACTAGCACAACATTATAAATCACCTATACTTCAATAAAAAATAAAAACACACACGGAGACACAAAAAGACTGTTATTCTGGATAAAGAAATGCCACCTGTTAAGAAAGCATTGCTTCCCCGGTAGCTCAGCTGGTAAAGAATCTGCCTGCAATGCAGGAGAGCCTAGGTTGATTCCTAGGTTAGGAAGATCCCCTGGAGAAGGGATAGGCTACACCCTCCAGTATTCTTGTGCTTTCTTGGTGGCTCGGACAGTAAAGAAATTGCCTGCAATGTGGGAGATCTGGGTTCAATCCCTAGGTTGGGAAGATCCCCTGGAGGAGGGCATGGCAACCCACTCCAGTATTCTTGCCTGGAGAATCCCCATGAACAGAGAAGCTGTAGCCTGGCGGGCTACAGTCCATGCGGTTGAAAAGAGTCAGACATGACTGAGCAACTAAGCACAGCATAGCACAAGAAAGCCCTGTATCAATGAGGAGACAGTTTCTGGTGCTGTTCTGAATGTGTCATCGAGAAGTTTTGTGATCTCAGGTAATTCATTTAAGGTCTTTGGGTGTCAGCTCTCTCATCAAATAATAAGGGAGTTGGTCTAATAATTCTGATCTAACATTCTGCAAGTATGAGATTCCCAGTGACTTTCACACATAATTTTTGTGAGATTTTTCCATCTTGTCATCAGGGTGTCTGTAATGCTCAAATGAAGCAATGAGTGTGGAAGTGTTTCAGGACCCTCTGTGCAGGAGGAGGGCACAGTATCTCAGCCAGGATGACAAAGGAAAAGGATGCTGTCAGGAACTACTGAAGCGTGTTAATGAACAGAAGGCCTGTGTACTTATATGCGGCTGGTCGCTTCCTGGGAATTGGTTTTCTTGATGGAGGATGTACAGGAAAGCAATCCTGGAGAATACAGCAGTAAGCTTGGAAATTAATAATAACGTCCTTCACATCAGGATCCAGGGTCCCAGAAATGGACTGGCTCTGACGAAGGTCATTTTTTCCTGACACTGGAAGTGAAAATAAAAGCAGTTTAAACCAACACGATGATCAAAGCATCTGAATGTAAACAAAATCATGGCAATTTGAAAATACTCTTTAGATAGTAACTTAGTATAATTCAAATGTATGGAATAGGTATGAAGAAATTCTGACAAAGCGCACATCTGAGAAGTAGAGTCAAAGTATCTTGACAAAAACAAATATTTCAAATATTTGAGAACTCTTATTCTCAATAAGAGAATTCTTAAATATTTTTATTTTCTAAAAATAGTTAAACAATAAAAACAGAAATAAAATATATGATAGTTCATTGTACTCATTTCCTCTAATTTTGTAAAATAAATGTTGGAGTCAATTATGAATGATGGTGCTACCTCCAAGCATAAAATGTAAGTTCTTAATTCAATTCAAGGCCTTTTCCAGCATAAATTTAGTCTCCATTCTTTAATTCAACAAAAAATTCTGCTGTATACAAGGCACTATACAATGCATTTGCCCATTGAGCCACTATTCTCCTCCTTTAGATGAAGCAATAAATAAATCACCTTTGCCTACTGAATACATACCCAGGTAATACAGAGTACTAGTGTTTGCTTCAAGGTGCCAGTCTCCATTCTTGCTAGTATTCCAGTTCAGTGGATTTGAAGAGCCATTCCTCATATCAATGATATTAAACATGTCAGGATTTTGAGTGAAGTTATGAGATATGATTACATAGTCTTCTTCCTATTAAAGTTTATTTTAGATGTTAATATACTGCATAATATACACTTATTTTGATGACATGAATCACTTAACCTATATGTTAAAAGTTAAGTTTTGGTTTAGTTTTTTTTTCATTTATATTTTGTTTAACATTTTATCTGTCTATGGCAATAATGCTAAGTTTATCACTACGGCGGAAAGTTTTTTCCTTCTCTCTCTTATATATGTATATATGTACATATATGCACACACATATACATATGCAAATATATGTATATGCATGTGTTATGTTTACATGCATATACATATATGTGTATATTATATGTGAATATATAGGTATATATGTATACATACATACATATATACATATGCATACATTCAGAGAATATTTAATTTCTATAATATTTCAAAACATCTGAAACAATGCTAGGCATTTTTTTTTTTGGTTGCCACATGTAGTATAAGCAGAAGAATGTGAACAGGGAGGAAAATACACAATTCAGGAAACTAGTGACCATTAGCAGTAGAGAGTGACGACTGATATCAGAGTAAGCCACGCAGAGGACTTTCACTTCATCCAAAAATATTTATTTCTCTAAAAAATCTGAAGTAAAGAGTCACAGAATGTTACAGAATGTTCAATTCAGATAGCTAGTAGTGGGCATATGGGCTTTGGGCCTGTATCAGCTGTATTTCACAATACAAATAATAAAGCCTTTTACTATTTTCCAAAACATCATAAGTACTCAATAAATATTAGCTATTATCATGGATATAATAAGCTTAGTACTACAGGAATGTGGCAGAAAGATTGCTTACTTCTCATTTTTGAAGAAGGATATTTTTGGCTTGCTTCTGAGATTTAAGATGCGTCATGGAAAGTATAAATATGTGAGGCAAGGACAGTCTGGGTCTCACAACTGGTGTGAGTGGGCTGTGTTAGAATAATATGCAACGTAAGTGATCAGAAGATGGAGTATGCGACTCTTTATTTACCTTAAATCCATAGAATGTTGACGTATACGATATGTTGGTTATGTGATCTACGCCTTTAAAATACCAGTTAATGTGTTTTGCATTTGGAATCAGAGCCATCCAGCCAGACATATGAGTCAGTCGTTTCTTCTGAAAGGGAACAATGCTTGTGCCTATAGGACATAAACAAACAGTAGTAATCTACCTCTAGAAAATCTCTTCTCTTATGAGTAAGTGCAAAGGTAAATATTAGTCTAGTCAATGGAAGTCTCTAAAGAGATCAGTATAGCATTTCATTACTTATGTTCTAAATGTCTTTGTTGACCTGAAGGCCCCAATACTTAATATCACACTTAACTGAAACATAAAATGTTTTCTCACTTGGAATTTTGAATTGATATGGAGCTTATATTCCCTGGGGAAAAATAAAATTGAAATATGACATAATGACTAAGACAAAGTGCTTAAATATATCAATACAATTTTTAAAATATCACTGATCTGAAATATAATTCCATTTCTATTCTTCAAAATCCTTGATTTGCAGAGTATGTAAATATATGTATTAAACATTACTAGATTCTCTCATACTTGCTGTGTTAATAAAAATCAGCCTAATGAGTATGAATGGAAATCTTTGATTGATAGCTCTTAGGGAACTAGGCTACAAGCAGCCTCTAACACCGGCTGTAATACTCTAAATTTTGTGAATGACAAACCTGGAACCTGAACTACCTGTTATGGGGAAAAGATTTAATCTGAATAAATGCCTGACAACTTTGGGTGAATATTTGAAAATATCTCTCACAATATAAAGAAAAAAAATCTGTGATTAATTAATTATATATTTTTTTCTTTCCCTTCTTTCATCTTTGATTGAATTTTACATTAAATTTGCAACCTCTTCCCTTTCCAAATTAGGAGGAAGAAGTCAGAAGTGAGATTACAAAATAGACTGTCAAGCACACACAGCTGTATTTAAAATGGATAATCAACAAGGTCCTACTGCACAGCACAGGGTACTCTGCTTATTGTTATGTGGCAGCCTGGATGGGAGGGGAATTTGGAGGAGAATGGATACATGTATATGCATGCCTGAGTCCCTTAGATGTCCACCTGAAATTATCACAACATGGTTAATTGGCTATGCTCCAATATAAAGCAAAAATTTTTAAAAAACAAGTAACAAAACACACCAAAGTTAAAAAAACAAAAAATGAACAAAACAAAATAAACTGTCATTCTTTTCCTTTGCAGATGTGTACATTCATGCTAAGTCACTTCAGTTGTGTCTGATTCATTGCGACCCCATGGACTGTAGCCCGCCAGGCTCCCCTGTCCATGGGATTCTCCAGGCAAGAATACTAGAGTGGGTTGCCATGCCCTTCTCCGGGGGGTCTTCCCAACCCAGGGATCGAACCTGGGTCTTCTGCATTGCAGGCGGGCTCCTTATCATCTGAGCCACTAGGAAATAAAGCAAAATGAATTCCAATATCAAGGGTGAACATATTCTTAGGGCTTATGAATTAGCATTAAGTTTTGAAGAGCCCATGACCAGAGGCAGTAAAAACAGTTTAAAAAGATATACAGTATATGAGAAGAAGAATGATAATTTGGATTATTCAGCAAATATCCACTCCTCTCCTGTCCTTGAGGGCAGAATACTCTCCTGTTTTGTTGATATTGGGCGACTACTTTGGCCCAGGAACTATTAATAGAACTGACACTGCAAAGACTTAAAAAAGTGCTTGCTGGGTGAAACACACCTCTTTTGAGCCTCTATCGCTGCAATGCAAAAAGGAGAATAGCGGGTAGCACGCTAAGGTGACGTTTGGCATACATGGATAGAAAAAGTATATATATCTTAGGAGCATGGATTTAACTCAAGTTACCCAAGTGGAAACTTGCTACTTCTCATCTATTTCCTAGATCCAAGCCAATTCACAGACTGAAAACACCTAACACCGAGTGGGAGAAATCTAGCCATTTATGGGGCTACTGCCTTCTAGGGAGAGCAAACTATCCAAACCTTCCAAGAGTTGTTAGCTTCTGTATCTGAACTGATACAAACTCTCAAAGACTCTGAATGCCACCATGGTTAACCAGCTGGAGTAGCAGCTTACAAAGGCCAGGCCATAGAATGAGTCTTTGCTCATCTCATGGCTGGTCCATTGAGGCCACTGGGTCATCTTATGGTTATTTCTCCAGTTCCAAAAAGTATAGTGGGAATAGATATAGAACTCTGGAGAAAGAGCAGAAGTTGAAATGCTCACAAGAAATATCCTACCAAGAGGATTTGATAATATGTGGTGAAGTAACAAAACCCTAGCATGTCCTGATGGATTTGACATAGCTATAATTTTAGCAACTATAGTATTACTGGTATAATCATGCTACATGTTTTCAAAATTCATTTGGCTTACATTAAGATACATACTTTTAGTTTCAAATTGCAAGTTTCTACCTTGTAAATATCATTAAACATGGAAATTTGGAAACACTGTCATCAAGAAGCTGTATCATTTAGATTTATGCAGAAAATGTGGAAAACTACATTTGAGAATCATGTTTAGCAAATTTTTGATGCACCAATGCTTTTCCTATTTTCCAAAATCTGCACTCTATCAGAACAGTGTATAGGAGAGTGGATTAATTGTAGATGTTTTAACTAACGCAGCTTCCAGTTGGCTAAGTGTAAAGAATCCACCTGCCAATGCAGGAGATGAAAGTGATGTGGATTAAATCCCTGGGTTGGGAAGATCCCCTGGAGGAGGAAATGGCAACCCACTCCAGTATTCTTGCCTGGAAAACCCTGTGGACAGAGGAGCCTGGTGTGCTACAGTTCATGGGTCACAAAGAGTTGAGCATAACTAAGCAACTGAGAACATACACATTTTAACCAATAATTCAGACAGATGATGGACACGTGTATAAAGGGATGGATGGAATGATACAAAGATCAGAGCCAGTCCAGTCAGACCAGGTCAGACATGATGAAAATAGACATACTTAGTAACTGGAAGAGTTCCTAATGGAGGGAAGGAAAATCAGGTAGGAAGGACTGAGTGAACACTTTAGGAACACTTTAGAACCTGCCACCCCCTTATCAAGATAACAAATTAAAAGCAATTCCAAACCCTCGAGGGGGGGAAGTACAGAAAATAATGCCACAACAAAAAAATCGGAGAGATGTGATGATCAGGATTCCTACCAATCTCCATTTAACTTGCTTGTCTGGCTGCTGCAAATGCCAGATGGATCATGAATAATGATGGTCAATTAATGCAATCTCATCAGGCAATGATGTCAAGCACATGTGGTGTTCCACATATAGTATCTTTACTCAAACGACTCAGTAAATCAACAGTCTCTGGCACCTGGGGTGCAGCCAGGGACCTAGCAGATGCACCCCCATCCTACATCAATCAGCAAACATAATCAAAATAATTTGCTTTCAGGGGCAGAAACAATGATGTATTTTCACTGTCTTAATCCAAAAGCTATGCCAACTATCCTGCTCTCTGTCACAGTGTTGGCTATGGTTGCACGCTGCTTAGTCCCTCAGTTGTGTCTGACTCTCTGTGGCCCCGTGGACTGTAGTCTGCCAGGCTACAGAATCCTCTGTCCATGGGATTCTCCAGGCAAGAATACTGGAGTATCCTCCAGGGGATCTTCCTGACCCGGGGATCAAACCCAGGCCTCCTGCATTGCAGGCAGATTCTTTACCACGGGAGCCCATGATATTGGGGTGCCTTAATCAGCAGAATGTCATGCTCATCCATGCATTTACTCAATACTCCTCATAAGTCGTTTCAGGGTGTGTTATTAGTTTCCTGCCTGGCTTCTGACTGATATCAATATTATTCTTTTTCCAGTGTTCTAAATAAGTGAGTGACAACTCAGGAAGATGATGATGAAAATTGAGGAAAACATATTCAAATGAGTGGGTCACACGATTACATTCCACTTACCAAAAGAGTCTGAGAGAACCACATCCTTTTCAAGCAGGGACACTGGAGAAGGCTTGTTGAATGCTAGCCGGTGGAAGCTGACCGAGGAGTCACAGACAGACCCGGGGAACCCTATGCTCCACTCGGCTTCTTGAGTGCAGTGAGAAGGGTCCAGCAGAGAGCTGTGTGGAATGACGGTGTGTCCTTTGTGACCTAGGAAATGGACACAAACAGCACGTTTCATATCTAAAAACTAAAAAGCCAAACTGTCTATAGCATATGCTTACTATGATCCAGAGTGCCACCAATACAATCTAAAAGTCTTGGTTCATTTTTTTTTTTTTTTTGGTCATGGAGTAAGGGGTCCTCCTAAAAAGGCTTTACAGTGCAGGGAGCTTATCATGAACATAGCAGAAATATGGGATCTGAAGGACCCATGAGAGACAAAGTAGATGGGGAACAAGTAACTGGTCAAGGACATCAGGAAGGATGTAAATCCAGGCTGTCTGACCATAAACCTGGGCTCTCAACCAAGAGTCTGTCAACAAATATTAAGAATCTATGCTGAGGGACATCCCTGGTGGTCCAGTGCCTAGGACTCCATGTTCCCAAAGCAGGGGGCCCAAGTTTGATCCCTGGTCAGGGAACTAGATCACCAAATGTCACAACTAAATATCCTGTATGTTACAACTAAGATCTGGCACAGCCTAACACACAAATATTAAAAAAAAAAAAAGAATGTAAGCTGGATTAAGGAATTAAGGTCAATAAAGCTCTGTATATTGGAATTATCCAAATGTTCTCCTTCTTAAAGCCACAATTAGAATAGGAAACAAATCAACAACTATAGATGAGTATTCAATATGTTTGACTATTGAGATGAACCGTCTTTCAAAGACTTTCAAAAACATCTGTTACTATCTGTAGGTTTACTTGTCAGTTGTACCTCTTTTATAAGGTATTATGCACAATCATACATACACACACATCCTTCCTATCTTTTTTAGCCAAATCGTTATCCTTGTTTAGTTGCTAAGTCGTGTCTGACTCTTGCCACCCCATGGACTGTAGCCCTCCAGGCTCCTCTGTCCATGGAATTTCCCAGGCAAGAATAATGCAATGGGTTGTCATTTCCTTCCTCAGGGGATCTTCCCAACCCAGGGATCGAATTTTTGTCTCCTGCATTGGTAGGCAGACTCTTTACCACTGAGTCACCAGGGAAGCCAAGTAGTTATCATTAAAATTTTACAAAAATGCTAAATTCTAGAAATCATATTTACATATTTACTTCAGATGGTAGAAAAATTTAACCTACAATGTTGAATTTTGTACTAAAGTTCACATATTCTTTTAACCAATTCCAAATTCAGAATTTAGATTGGAAAGAAAAGGCTAACAGTAGGCCTGTGACTTACTACTTCCCTCTAAGGTACTTGAACAGGATGTATCCAGTCTGTCCACATTGCTAATGTAAATAAACCTGGAATCAATACATTTATGGGCCTGACTGGCTGGAGAATTTGGGTAGTCATGTAATTAGCTGAATAAAAGATAGTGACATTCTCAGACTGACATGGCTTTCTTTTGTGGTCTCTAATTCCATAAATATTGTTTAAAATTTGCTATTAACTCAAAACCAAAGTGAAAATGTAGGGGAAAAAAAGGACATACATGGAGGCTGAATGTGATAGCTTGGGACTTCTCCAGAAAAGGATCTGTCATCTATGCCTAGTGCTGACCTACACCTTAAGTCATTAGCAAAGTTTGGTACCAGGTAAGATCTGTGATTCACCTGAATATGCTATGACAATTCAAGTCTGTGTTAAGCGAAAAATGTAGTTCCAAAATATTTTATCAGAAATGAAAACATCATCTTACCTGTAAGCGAACCATCAACATCAATCAGTACCACTTCATGTTCCCATCGAAAGCCAGCCTTGTTTGGTGTCTGAGAATACTGGATGCCAGCGAATTTTGCACTCCACCCTCCACATCTGTGGTTACAAACGCCCGTGATGGACGTCACTCCCAAAGCTGCACAGCTGGGACGGTCAAAGTTCATGAAGTGTACGGAAGACACAGTCAGTCCTTCACTAAACGGGAGAACCAGGCCTTTTGTCGTGCAAAATGCAGACCCCATCCCCAGTTCATCAAGATGACCAACTATTTTGCCATTTTTAATCACTGCTCCATTGGTTTCACCCCATCCTCCAACGTAAGGAGCCAGGATCCTCTTTGTTTCAATTCCAGCCTCGTAATTATTTACCATCACAAAGTTATGGAACTGAAGGGCACCTCCATTGACCCATTCGGCTCCTTTTTGACAATTCCAAGTTGTGAGTGAATGAAATACTGCAGGCACTGGCACCGAAGAAGTACACGATCCTGTCTGCATGGGGAAATATTCTTCAAAGATCCACAATCCAAACCAACCTTGAGAATGAACAGTGTTGTTAAAGAATTCTCCAAGAGGGACTCTTTTTTGGCAAATGTTTCGGTCATAGGATGGCCCATCAGGGTGGTTGTTCATTCGGTACCAAAAGCCAAAGTGAGTGCCACCAGCAGCCACATTGTGTCGTATGGTGTTGTTTGGATTGGTTACCCAAAATGCAGCTGGAGTCACATCATCATTTAAAAGACTAGTACTCTGATGTACAAATACTGCCAAATTATACTGCAGGATATTGCCGTGTTCAATGCCGTCTTCTATAAAAAATGCTCCTCCCTTGATATCATATATAATATTCCTCTCGACCAGAAGGTGATGTGTGTTATGGATAGTAATAGCCCTGTTAAAGGTCTGGTGAATTGCACAGCCTTTTACATAAGATTTAAACTGTAAATCTCCAAGCAGGTGCCAATGTATTGGATATCGTCCCAACCGGAATGCCTGACCAGCATGGAATATCTGTCAAGCCCAGAAATCACAGCTATTCAGTGATACACATAGAGTTTGCCTGGCTCATACTTTCTTGCTTCAAAATAGTATCTACTTTCACATTAATTATTATTAATGTATTGATCTCTCCCATATTATTCCTGTTTATCATTTTAAAATGTTCTTTGACCCCCAACCCACCTTGTTTTATTCAATATATGAATATAACAGCCCATGTGTGCTCATGCTTTTTATCAAATGAATAAATGAACAAAAGTCATCTTCAACTCTTTCGCTTTTCACCTTACTCTGTTATGAAACTGTGGTGTTGAGCAAAACACAATGTCCTAAAATACTTCTTTTTCTCCTCCTTTTAATCCTTACTTAATAAATATTTCTTGAATATTTATCAAGTGCCAGATATTATGCTAAATGTCATATGCCTGATCACACTCTCCTATAATCCTAGGAAGTAGCCACTCATCAGAAGCTTCATTTTATAGATGAAGAAAGTGAAATGTAGAAATGCTGAGTATCTATTTCATAGTCACAAAGCTCCACTTAAACCCACTGGTCTGATTAGAGAGTTGGTGCTCTTACTAACCACTCTGCTACACTTTCAAAGGTCTACAACCCACCTGATGTGAAGGGCCAACTTATTGGAAAAAACCCTGATGCTGGGAAATATGGGAGGCAAAAGGAGAAGTGGGCAGCAGAGGATCAAATAATTATACAGCATCACCAACTCAATGGACATGAATCTGAGCAAACTCTGGGAGATAGTGAAGGACAGGAGAGCCTGGCATGCTGCAGTCCATGGAGTCGCAGNTCTAGTCAAAGCTATGGTTTTTCCAGTGGTCATGTATGGATGTGAGAGTTGGACTATAAGGAAAGCTGAGTGCTGAAAAATTGTTGCTTTTGAAATGTGGTGCTGGAGAAGACCCTTGAGAGTCCCTTGACTGCAAAGAGATCAGACCAGTCCATCCTTAGGGAAATCAGCCCTGAATACTCATTGGAAGGACTGATGCTGAAGCTGAAACTCCAATACCTTGGCCACCTGATGCAAAGAACTGACTTATTAGAAAAAACCCTGATGCTGGGAAAGATTGAAGGCAGGAGGAGAGGGGAATGACAGAGAATAAGATGGTTGGATGGCATCACCAACTCAATCAACATGAGTTTGAGCAAGCTCCGGGAGTTGGTGAAGGACAGGGAGGCCTGGCGTGCTGCAGTCCATGGGGTTGCAAAGAGTTAGACACAACCGAGCAACTGAACTGAACTGAAGGCGTATCAGGTGGCTCAGTGGTCAAGAACCTGCCTGCCAATTCAGGAGATGTGGGTTCTATCGGGGAGAAGATCCCCTGGAGGAGGAAATGGCAACCCACTTCAGTATTCTTGCTGGGAAATGCCATGGACAAAGGAGCCTGTGGGCCCCAGTCCATAGGGTCACAAAGGGTTGGACACGACTGGGTGACTTAGCACGCACGCACAGCACACATTAATGGCTTGCAGTGGCGACGCTGTCCCCAGGCACATGGGTCACACAGGTCCTTGCCTGGTCACCAAAGCAGCTCTAGTCGGTGGGTGTTCTGGCCTCACCCTCTTAGAGAGGAGCTATGAGGAGCCAAAGTGAGCCCAGCATCACCCAGCTGGCGAAAGGGGCGAGCGTCAGTTAACACAGCCAGGGGCCCCGCAAGCCCACTGGCAGGAGGACCTGTGGCCAGCCTGGTGCCTGGCGCCCTGTTCAGGGTGACCGGTCACCGGCTGACCAAGTCAAGGTGAGGTGCTGGAGCCGTTAGTGGCCTCTGCTCTCCAGACGAGGAGCTGGGTGATGGGGAAGAATGATGGCGTTGTCGGAGTCCCAGCTCCGCCAGACGCCCAGCAAGAGACCCAGGCAGACAGACACCCCCTCCCAGCCTGAGCTGGATCTATGAGGTCAGGACAGGGATGCCGAAAGAGCCGGCCAAGCCAGGACTCAGGAGGGCAGTATCGATGGAGCAGGTCCGTGGAGGACAGAGCAGGGGTCCTTCCCTTGGGGACCGCAAGCGCCACTCCCTGCTGGCTGCGTCTCACTCACCCACCGTTCACAGGAGGCAGGGCGGCGTGGGACGGGACAGTCTCCCCTGGTTCTGACACTGCGGGCTGTGTCTCCTTGAGTCAGGCGCTTAACCTGTCTGCCCGTCAGGTTGTCCATCGTGGAAAGGGGGCTCACACGTGAGCCAGCTCGGAAGCGACCCTTCCCCTCGCCAGCAACCTTCAGGTGAGACCGCAGCCCGGCCGATGCCCCAGCGGCAGCCTCACAAGAGCCCCGGATCCACAGAAACTGGGTGGTAAGAAATGTTAGGAGCTGCTAACGCCACACGCTTCCCTGCTGGCTCGGCGGGTAAGAATCCGCCTGCAGTGCGGGAGACCTGGGTTCAGTCCCTGGGCAGACCTGCTGGAGAAGGGAGAGGCTACCCACTGCAGTATTCTTGGGCTTCCCCCTGG
>SJYA01001964.1:1280309-1451467 GCA_006410615.1 Neotragus moschatus | reverse complement strand
TTTTTTTTTTTTATTGGAGTATAATTGCTTTAACTCTTGTGTTAATTTCTGCTGTACAATGTGAGTCAGCTGTAAGTATACATATATCCCCTTCTTGAATCTCTCTCCCACCCCAACCCCCACGCCCCCCACTCTAGGTCATCACGGAGCACTGAGGTGAGTCCCTGTGCTATACAGCAGCTTCCCACTAGCCCATTGTTCCACACGTGGTCGGGTATATATGTCAATGCTGCTCTCCCAGTTCGTTACACTCTCCCTTTCCCCACTTTGTCCACACGTCCATTTCCCACGTCTATGTCTCTATTCCTGCCCTGCAAAAAGAAATCATCTCTATCATCTTTCTAGATTCCACATTCACACATTAATATATGGTATTTGTTTTTCTCTTTCTGACTTACTGCACTCTGTATGACATCCCTCAGGTTTTCAAATAACTTAATAGCAGAATGCTCTTGTCAAATGAAATCTTATGTGGGAACTGCACCATGAAAAATGACTAAAATCTTTTATTAGTATATATTTATACTTTTTCTTATGGTAAATTCAGTCAATAAAAACTCATGCTCGGGATCAATTCAATGTTAATATCTGGCAAATAAATATTTGGCTGTCCAGGCTTCTTTACTTGAGGTTTCAAATTTAAATTAAATGGCTGTGGACCTCCTGAATCATACCTTTATTACACAGTTACACATTTCTATTCTAAATCAAAATGATCAGATCCAGAAGATATCATACCTGTGTCCTGTGCTTGCAATTACAATCTTATCTCCTGGTTTCCACGTTACTGCTTCTTGTAAAATCAAAGTCCGTTGCCCTGCCTTTGCAGTATGAGCCAAACGAGTCCAGATCACAGGAACAGGCAGGCCTGGAGCCAACATACAAACCAACTGAGAGTTTCCTCAGATATGTCTTCTGGAATACTAAGAGTTTTATGCATTTTAATCTCCTGGATTGAATAACTTTTGCGAAGATTCATTTTAACTTAGCATCTTATACCTTTCTCAAAAAAAAAAAAACCACAAAAAAACCCAAAAACATTTAGAATGCTTGCTTTATAGAAGTAACAGTCACATTTGTAATAATATCTATGGGTCTACACATTTTATAAAAGTCCTTCGGTAATGATATATTTCATTTATAACAATCTCCTTTCTATAAACTCAGGATAAATGGCATCATTTTGCTGTTTAGTCCCTCAGTTAATGTCCAACTCTCTGCAACCCCATGGACTGTAGCCCACCAGGCTCCTCTGTCCATGGAATTTCCCAGACAAGAACACTGGATGGAATAGGTAGTCATTTCCTTCTCCAGAATAGTATGATACTCTTGATAAAATGGCAAGAGGCATACATTGATAACATGGGCAGAGGCCTATTACCTTTGTCTTTGTTGATAGGAGTTGCTTAAATTGATAATCTGGAGACAAATGAAATGTGTAAATTTCTGAAAATTTCATTAGTGTATATATTTAGCCCAATGAAGGACATATATGGTCATAATCGGGTATCATGTTTATATATTATAAACTTATAAAAGAAGTAGATTATTACAGTAGAGAGGGCTTCCCAGGTGGTACTAGTGGTAAAGAACCCACCTGCCAATGCAGGAGACATAAGAGATGTGGGTTCGATTCCTGGGTTGGGAAGATCCCTTGGAAGAAGGCATGGCAACCCACTCCAGTATTCTTGCCTGGAGAATCCCATGGACAGAGGAGCCCAATTGGCTACCTACAGTCCATAGGGTCACACGGAGTCAGACACAACTGAAGTGACTTAGCACGCGTGCACATTACAATAGAGAAGACTTCATATAAAAAGATTCACACCATACTTCCTTTAAACATGCTACCCTGACACCACAAACAGGATTACTGTAATTTTTATTTGCTGATAATTTTCCGGACTATAGTTACAGAAAAGTGCAACTATAAATTTATAGCTGTATGTTAGAAAGAGCCCATTTTAAAATGCAAATGGGAGACGTTGCAATTTTTGCTTCCAGACTTAATGCTTTTCTATTCAGATAAGATGAATAAAGAAACCAATCAATATGGACTGTCTCAAGTGCTAAATTAGGCAAACAATGTGACGGAAGGGCTTTCCAGGAGTGACCTTGGTTGTGCGTCCTGGTGGTCTGTAGGGGCTGACCTGGCCTGTGTGAAGGAGGGAAGAGATAAAGGGGATAAAGAGAGAATACATAAAGACAGGAGAAGCTTGGCAAGGCTGCATTTAGAGAGTTATCAGGAGGATTATCTCTGGCTTCTTGGCTAGTCTCTCCTGGACCAATTCCCTGAGCCATACCATGCAGATCCAGGATTCCGTCCCTCACAGCCAGCGTTTTGGCACCATATACTGGGAGTTCAGGAGACCGCAGGTGCCCATGCAAGGTAATCACCGCCCTGTGTTGAAACGGAGCTGCTTCTGTCCCAATCTGCAAGGGATTTCACGAGCATCACTCAAAAAGCTGAAACTCATTGGCCACGATTGTAATCACCCAAAAGCAAATTCCTTCCTACTCTCCCCTCTTTTGAGAATGGATTACTCCATCTTCAGTATGGAGAGACAGATAAACCTTACATTTTCTAGTCAGTCAAATGCACTGTGCCAGACCTTTAGAAAGTATACTGATTGACTTTGGCCACATACAGCTCAGAGGTAATTTTTTTTTGCACTATTTAAATTTCTGCTCTCTGAAAGTGTGCTTTATCTTCGCATTAAAAGCACAAAAATATTCTGGGAAACTTTTACAATCCAGAAAAAAAGACTTTATGCTAAGAACTGAGATCTACAAAAAGATAAATTGGTGAGAGTATAGCATAATTAACTGTCCATTTCACACATGATATTTTAAAAAGAAATGGAGAGAGGTTATCAATAAGTTATCTCATATACCTGCAGAATGCCTCCATCTGTAATTAGAATATTTTCTGCCTGGAGTTCAATGTCAGCTTCATGAAATATTAGAGTTCCTCCTAAAAACCATACAATTTTGAAATATATTACAAGGAAAATTCATATTAAAAGCTATTTATTAAATTATACATTGAAAACTTGATTTCTTATTCCTATCTGCTATCACTATGCATGTAACTTCACTTCAGTTCTTTGGCAATATGAAGTAAAATCAAACTGCAAGCCAGATTATTTTCCCTTGATCATTTGTTATTTTAAATGCTACTAAATAGTGCAGCTACAGTTTCTAGTTCTGAAAACACAGGACCTCAAATTTAAATTAAGAACAAAAAATTGAAAGAAAAGAAAAATACTTTTTATAGAAAGTACTGTAATGTCAAGATTAGCACCGAACTTTTATCCACTAATTTGCACCAGCAATAGCTATAGCCTAAGATTAGCATAATTAAAGAATATGCTGGGATACATTTTTTAAGAGACTGATATAGATTTGCAGACAGTAAAACTTCACTTGTTCAAATATTCAATAGTTATTAACTTCAAAGAAGTGAAACACTGCTGTTATACCAGGATTTGAAACAAAAACAAAATGCAAAGGTCTTTGATTAGCTAAGACCATTATGGCAAAGCTTTATATATTATATATTTGTATTTTATTCTTGCCAATTATTCTTTCTTTTATACACAGTTGTAACAGTTGTGGTTATTTAATTTTCTGTATTAAAAATAGAGTATTAAGAAGCAGAGAGAACTTTGGGTAACAGTTGAAAGCAGATTCACAGGCAAAGGTTAAACCACAATCTGACACCCAAGAGGAGCAAGAGGGGGTCATTTAGTATAGAATTTAACAAATCTCCATGGTTTTTACAATCCTCAGGAACCACTATACTAGTTTTTCTAAATAGGAAATACTATTTTGTTTAATTCACTCCATGTGGATTCACTTCCATATATATATACACACAAACACACACAGTTATTGAAACAAAAAGTTTAAGAAATATTTAACTTTAAAAAAAACATGCTTACTCATATGAATGTGGTACACTCTGATATTTTCTATTATATTTTATTAAAAACATTCTGGTGGCAACACAATAAATAATTTCATAACAACAAATGCATAATAACACTCAATTTTATAAATTCAACACTACACTCTGAATTAGAAACATGATATAACTGTGGATGTTCATAATCATGAATCTTGATTAAATTAACCTCACGGAACCATTTCAAAGGCAGAGTCTTAGAAACAGATTTTCAGAAATTTACCTTGAATAAGCAACATTTTCAGGATGGGGGTATTTTGATCCAGCAAAATTATCTGTCCTTTTGTAATAACAACTAGGGAGCCTTCCTCTGGGGGAGATTTTCCTCCCCAAGAGGAGCTGGAGGACCAAGTGTCCACATACAGGAAGTCAGCATTAGCCTGTAATAGAACACAAGAGACTTAAAAAACTTAATCCAGAGATTTCACTATTTAATTTCTCAAAGTGAAGAAATCTAAGACAATGAACATCTTCATTAATAATAAAGTATAACCTACTTTAAATACATTAGAGCTGCCAGTTGATTCATTACACAATACTAAAAAAACAAAAAACCTATTACCAACTACCTGCAACCCAGAATAATCAGAAGTCTGAAATTATAAACATTTTAGTAATAAGTAAAAAAGAAAAAAACCCTACTTTAAATTTATTATAATCACATCTCAGTTATTTTTTGGAGAAATTAACAAAGCAAAAAGTCCATTACTAGTGACTTCACTTCCCATGAGGCTAGTTTTTCTACTGCTGAGACTATTCTGTGCCACAGCACTGTTACCTGTTTGGCCAGGCCGGTGCTTCTCATGCTGACATGGACTGGAGCCCACCCTGAAGGAGAGTGGGCGTTTGTCATGCAGATGATACATGTCTTATTGGAATACTCAACATCACATGTGGCTTCAGCTATGGTAACGAGAACATCCTCTACATTTTCACTGTAAAGTATAAAGGAGGAAAACAAAACATTGATGTTTTTCTCAAATTTCTAGGTCACACTGACAAACCCTATTATTTGTATTATTGTAAAAATAATGATCTTACCCCATGCACTATCAAAGTGCAGACTGACACTTTTTTCAGTAGTAAAACTTTGAGAAAAAAGTAAACAGAGATTAAAGGGTTGGGAAATAAAACTAGCAAGTTCTGCAGCACTGGAGAAAAAATGCTTGGGTTCAAATTATCGAGAGATTCTACATTCTTCTCCAAAATGGCACTTTAATAAGAGAGTTTCTGTGATCATTTTGTCTAGCTGATATTTCTGCCATATTCACAGACTTTGGGACATAACCACTGTGTAAAAATGCAAGTCCAATGTAGTTATAAGCATGTGAGGAATTAGCTTTGCCTGCTATGATTTAAATGATCTGGGGTCTTGAAGTCAGCCTTAACTACTTGAAGNAGTTTCTGTGATCATTTTGTCTAGCTGATATTTCTGCCATATTCACAGACTTTGGGACATAACCACTGTGTAAAAATGCAAGTCCAATGTAGTTATAAGCATGTGAGGAATTAGCTTTGCCTGCTATGATTTAAATGATCTGGGGTCTTGAAGTCAGCCTTAACTACTTGAAGGATGATGGCAGTGCAGTACATAAGTTTGAGCCAAAATAATGAACATGTTTAGGAAGAAGGAATCTAAATAGTTACAATGAAATGGATCTGGGGCTTGAAGAGATGTTTCATTCAACCAGTGAAGCAGATGATGGCTGGAAATGAGATTTGGGGGAAAGCATAACAGGAAAGTGATTTATACTTGTGATGTTACTAGGATATGGGGAAAATCAGACTCTTCTTTAATTTTAGTTTTCTAACCATAAAACAGGATTTAAAATATCTATGAAGGTAAGCCGGAGAAGGCAATGGCACCCCACTCCAGTACTCTTGCCTGGAAAATCCCATGGACGGAGGAGCCNTGGTATTCCCATCTCTTTCAGAATTTTCCAGTTTCTTGTGATCCACACAGTCAAAGCCTTTGGCATTGTCAATAAAGCAGAAATAGATGTTTTTCTGGAACTCTCTTGCTTTTTCGATGACCCAGCGGATGTTGGCAATTTGATCTCTGGTTCCTCTGCCTTTTCTAAATCCAGCTTCAGGGGCTCCTTAAAGGGCGGGCTTTTAACCATTAGGTAAAAATAAGTAAGAGTGGACTTCCTGGGTGGTCCACTGGTTAATAATCCACTTGTCACTGCAGGAGACATGGGTTCTGGCCCTGGTCTGGGAGGATTCCATGCGCTGCAGGGAAACTAAACCCGTGCACCACAACTACTGAGCCCATGTGGTCCTACAGCCTGTACTCAGTGAGAGAAGCCACCGCAATGAGAAGCCTGCGCGCTGCAAGGAAGAGCGGCCCCTGCTGGCCCCAACTAGAGAAAGCTCTGCAAAAAGCAACCAAGGCTCAGTGCAGCCAAAAGTAAACAAATTTTAAAAATTTAAAAATAAATAAGAGTAATAATAATAATAGCAAATCAAGGATCATATTTTGGATATCATTCTATCCACTTTACACACAATGGCTTATCAAGCCTCACAATAAGTAGGCTAATTATTTTTCTTTTACAGAGGAGGCAACCAAGGCACTGGGAGGTTGAATAACTTGCTCAGAAATACAGCCTGGGTTGTCATCTTCGCAATGAATTATCAGAATTCACTTCCTTCATAACCATTATACTATATATATATATATGTATGTATATATATACACACAATATACATATGTGTGTATATATATATACACATATATACTATATATATGGTATACTGTACCATATACTATCCTAACTTTAAGGAAAAGCTAATACTCCAATAGGTACTAAAAACTTGTTTTCCATTTGGTATGCTCCTTATGTAATGAAGCAAAAAACTGCAATTTGTTACAAATAATTCGGTTTAACTCAGATATCATGAATCTTGGAATTACACTAGAGTAGAAAACAAAATTCTGAAGAAACTGCTGAAAATCAGAAAATTCGTAAAGTTGATTCAGTTGCCCTAATGAACACTAAACCTTGAAAAAAAAGAAACTCAGACTGGTCTCTATAAAATGAAACAGTTCGCAAAGACTGCCGTTCTTTTTCTGACTGTTCGTGCATGCTAAGTTGCTCCAGTCATGTCTGACTCTGTGCGACCCTATGGACTGTAGCTTGCCAGGCTCCTCCGTCCATGGGACTCTCCAGGCAATAAAACCGGAGTGCGTTGCCATGCTCTCCTCCAGGGGACTACTTACCATTACTTGGTGGAATGTCACATAATAATGTTGTGTGATTAGATTTCAGTTTGTCGACTGCACATTTTGAGCCACACACTAACACAATTGAATTTTGTGGATTAAACCCAGTGCCTGTCACCGTCATGGTTTGACCACCACCGAAGCCCCCTAGTAAAGACATATAAGAAGGAAAGACAAAGTTAATAAAAAGAAAACCTCATCTGTACATATGTTTAACACCTGAAATGGAAGCTACTTTCATTAAATGAAAAGATTCTTAGAACTAGAAATTGTTATACTATTGCAACAGAATGTCTTTTGATTGTAGTGTTTTAAACCCCTTACTGAGTAAATGTCACATTTAGTCATTTATTTAAACTACTTATAGGAATTTCAATTTTATTTAATAGAAATGTCACAAAGAATTTGAGTAGTGAAAATAAAAATGTAAAATTACTATTTTAGTTAAAAGTACATTGGTTATAATTTCTTAAGGTTTTTAACTGCTAAAATAATTTTCAAACAGAAAAAGAGATTTATTTATGTAGACATAATTATATGTCAGTAATATTTAAACATATTTTTTTAAAACATTTCCACATATAATCTGGATATTTTCGATAGTATTAAAACTTAAATGTATTCTACAGCATGAAGAGAAACATAGGCATTAAACAAATATTTTGAAATGATGGATACCTTTGCATATTTCTTTACTTGATACATAAACAAAAATATTTTAATGTGCTATAGGAACTATACATTTTAGCAGGGTTGGAAGAATATGTTTCTTTCTAAATAAGTGTTTACTGAAACAATGTAAAATATTTCTAGGCTCTGGCACATTCATGCTTACCTTGGCTTGGATGAATACTGTCAATAGTAAGTGGGTACTTAAATACAACTGTAGACATGGCAAAGCCTTTTGTTTTATGATACATCGTGACAGGAAAAGTGCCACCAGCATGATCTCCAACAATGCATTGCAATACAGTATCATTGACCATGGTCACATTACACTGCGTGTTACTTATCATCACTGAAATTTCCAGGATGTCAGTACCAAAATTAGATCCAGTGATCTGAATTTCAGTTTCAGGAGGACCTTAAAAAGAAAGGCAGTCCATTATCTATCCTATACATATACACACCTAAACTCTAATACTTAGATATGTGTTTAAAGATATACCTATTCACCTACATAAACAAAATTATATCTAGTATTTTAAAACTAATATTAATATAAACAATACATGTCATATACATTTTGGCTATAATTTCATTGCAGTCTTTGGTATCTTAAGATATTTACAACAGTGTTTATTCTTTTCCAGTGCATCTGTCCATTCTACAGATGGAAGTTATAAGTTACTCATAATTCAGATTAATGGAAAAGAGAGAATAAAATAGACAAGATCCAGAGTTAGGAAGGAAGGACGAATGCCTGAGAGACGAAATGAATGCCTGAGCTGTGGGTGGTGGGTTAGAGTCTATTTCAGGGATGAAACTTATTTTGTAAAACTTTTGGTATTTTCTTGATATTTGTAACCCTTCTGAGGAATGAACTATTTTTTCTTCACTCAGATATTTTCAACATGCATGACTTGATAAACAATTCATAATATATAAATAATTAGGTGTAAGATAATCAACACAGAAATAAGGAATTAAAGACATAGATGAATGTTGATGTTAATGACTTGAAAAAATGAAACTGGAATAAAGTATTTCAATCTTTCTGTTCCCTTCCTTCCTTCTTTTGACAAAAAGCATTGAGGGTATTACACACATGGAATTTTTCACAGGTCATCCAAACACACACTTATATACCTAAACAATAAGTGAATAGATATTAATCAACATAACTTGTTACAAATGCAGAATCACCAAGTAGTAGTTGGTTTTTAATTCAACTAGTGATAGTAAAAATAACCACATAATTGACCATAGTAAGCATCACTGAAATGTAAGTTGTCATTTTACAGACCATAGATATTAATGAGATCTTTCATGCTAAGAACAGTTTTAGGAAGTAAGATTTTAAAATGTTTTAAGGTCTTAAAGGTTTAATCTTGTCTGGTATTTGCACTTTTCAAATGGAAGCACTGTTCTAAGAACGATCTATACCTTGTGTCTCTTCAGTAAATAGCTCAGTTCTCACTTGTCTACAAGTCTCTTCTATCTTCAGATATGCTGCTTTCAAAGATACATTCAAAGTGAGATGAGACAGAAATGGTTCATGGAAATAAGGAGCATATGTCGATATCTAGTTCTTCATTTGCAATGGTTACAAATATACAGGGGAGATGGACAGGGAGGCTTGGCGTGCTGTGATTCACGGGGTCGCAAAGAGTTGGACACGACTGAGTGACTGAACTGAATTGAGCTGAACTGATGCCATTGTTATTGCTAATATTTACTTTTTAAAATTCTAAATGAGAAAACTTGATGTCTAACAGAAAATTTCAATAGCAAGCTTCTTGAAAGCAGAGAATACATCTTACCCATGACAGTGTAAACTAACAAAGACTTTTTTTTAAAGGCCAACATTTAATAAGTTCTTTATTAAAGGAACTTTTAAGTTGCGTTATATGAATGAACTTCTATAACCTTATGAGAAAGGTATCTGCATGTATAAGGAAACTGATATTTTAAGAAACTTATCCAAAGTTTCACCCCTGAAAAGTAGAACAGAGAAGATGTGAACCCAGGTATCTAGGCCATGTTCTCAGCCATGAGGCTATAGCTGCCTCTCCAGAATTCATTACATGGATCATAAGCATTCCAGCAGCTTGAAGATGATCAGAAACACCACAGCACAGTGACAAAGGATCAAGAGGCCACTCCATCTATTCTTAGCTTAGAAAAACAACTCACACCAAATAATCAAGTAGATATTATTTTATAATATTTTTCCTTCTGAATGGGCCAATTACTCCCTTAAGAAGAATTTTGTTGTGTTAATAATCAACTGAAGTTTCATGGAAACAAAAGAACAACTACTTATGAATTTTAACAGGTATTTCCTGTGCCATATCAACACCAATGACACAAACTAATGACCAATTTTATCCATAGATATCCATCTATTTCTTCTTCATTTCAAAATTAGTTCAAGTTCATGGGGATTTTGTTTCAAAATAGAAGTGGGAATTTCACTACAATTATGATCTCAAGAATGTACAAAAATAATCACAAAATAGACACTATGTGCTGTGCTTAATTGCTCAGTTGTGTATGATTATTTGTGACCCCATGGGCTCCTCTATCCATGGGGATTCTCCAGGCAAGAATACCAGAGTGGGTTGCCATGCCCTCCTCCAGGGGATCTTCCAGACCTGGGGATTGAACCCAGGTCTCCCACATTCCAGGCAGATTCTTTACCATCTGAGCCACCAGGGAAGCCCAAGAATATACAAAAAATAATCACAAAACAGAGACTATACAGAACTCAAATCCCACACATTGATTAAGAGGTATTGTCTAAAAGCAATCTTAATAATCATTTGTAAACATTATTTCAATTCTATGCTAACAAATATTACTGATCATATTCTATCAGGACACCCAAAAGGCAGGTCTTGGAGTACCTGTACTTGGGACAATTCCTTTGAGAAGTGGCGTATCTTCCAAGGCATACATAAATGACAGAGGTGGGTACGCGACTGCATTCACAGAGATCTTCACGCTGACCCTTCCAGCTGTCCCTGCTGGGGTTCGGCAGCAGATGTCACTGGAATTGACAGAAAGAATTTGACAAGGTTCATCCCCAACAGTGACTGTGGTGTTGCCCGGAGAGAAGCCATTTCCTGTGACCATCAGAGTAGTTCCGCCCCCAATGCTTCCAGAAGCTGGAGTGACAGACGCTACTGCGGGGCTGCTGACAGTCAAGTTTCCCAGAGCCAAGCCCTTTGTTCCCACCACCACACTAAGAGAATGAAGTCCAGCCGGAAGGGGAGTCATGAGGACAGTGATGTTATTTTCATTAACATCAATTGCTCTGAACTGTTGGTTTCCAGTAAAAACAGAAATGTCCTCCAAGACAGTGCCAAAACCTTCCCCTTCAATAAGAACTTTTTCAGATCCTTGGAGAGAGTTTGGGAAGATTCTTGTTACAAACACAGCGATGCTTTCTAAGTAGGAAAAGCTGCAGCTCCCCTGACACTGAGCAGGTACCCCGTGGATTAGGAGATTTACTTTCACAAGCTGTTGGGGTGCAGGAGATGTTTCACATTCAATGGCTGTATAATTCACTGACAGAACTTTACATGGAAAATGACCCATCAGGACTTGTGCACCAGCAGAAGAAACTGCAAATCCAGAGCCTTTTATGGTCACTTTGGTCATTCCTGTAGTTGACCCTGCATTTGGTGATATCATGTCGATGTTCGGCAGAAGTACAAACCGCCTATCAAATTCACTCGACAGTGTGTTGATGGCAGTGCCCAGGTTGTAGACAGTCACTGTGACAATTTCCCTGATGCCAACATCCATTGAGTTTTGAGGGTCAATACGACACACAAGGGAATTGCTACTACTTTCTTCTACAACACAGGGATAGCTACCAATTTTAACCTGAAAATAAAATGAACAGACGAACAAGTCAATACATTACTCTAGCATGAACTTAAATTTCATATTAGCAATGATTAAATTTGAAAAATTGATCATGTGAAAACTTTTTATTCATAAAATTAATTTGGGAGACTGATTAAGGTATATTTTGGATTAACCTTAAAACTAAACTACGAGGACTTCCCTGATGGTCCAGTGGCTGGAACTCCAGGCTCCCAGTGCAGGGGGCCTGGGTTTGATCCCTGATTGGGAAACTAGATCCCACATGCCACAACTAAGACTCAGCAGCCAAATAAATAAATAAATATTTTTTAAAAACCTAAACTATGATCATACACAAACACTCATAGCTACATTATTTATAATAGCCAAAAAGGTGAAAAGAACCCAAATATCCATGAGCAAATGGGTGGATAAATAAACTGTATACCTTATGCAATGGAACGTTATTCAGCCAAAAAAGAAATGACGTACTGCTACGTGGTACATTGTGGATGAACCTTGAAAACGCTATGCTTAGTGAATACAGCTAGTCACAAATGACCACATATTCTATGATTCTATTTATAAGAATATTCACAATAGGCAAGTCCACAGAGACAGCAGGATTCATGGTTGTCTAGGGAGGGCTAGAGGTATGGAGGGGTTGCCGATAACATCTAACGGTCATGGGGTCCCTTTCTGGAGTAATGAAAATATTCTAAAATTGACCACAGTAATGGATACACAACTCTGTGAATATACTAAAAGCTTCTGAATTTTGCACATTAAATAAATGCAATGTATGGTATATGAATTATATCACAATTGAGCTGCTATAAATTAAACTATGAGGTTACGGATGAAACATCTTCTTTGTACGCATATACAGAAGTAAAAAGAAGATCTTTATAGTCTTACCTTATTAGCACATGTGAGATTACTGAAGCCACGTCCAGTAATTGTTATCAACTCATTTAGTGTTCCGATGGATGGACTAATGTGGCTTATAGATGGGGAAAGACAACTTGAAAGCTCAAAGAGCAATCTCTCTGAATTTTCAACCCTGGTGCTGTTCAGGCCACACAGGGGTTCTCTTGCTTGGCAGCCTGCCACAGAGCTTCCCAAGTGCAAACTCACAGGTCTGGCTTTAAACAAAAAAACTGCTTATAAGTCATGGATAAAATTCTAAAACAAGAACTATATAAAACAAGGCTATATTACTCTATTTTGATGATGGTGGTTTATATTCTGATAAATCCTTTTTATTTTTCAAATGACAAGAGGAGCCCCAGGCACTGCAAAGTTAAAAGACCTGGACAAAGATGATATGGTTAAGAGTGAATATAAGATTAACTTTTCAATTTCTCTAAGGCCAGATCCTATGGGGAAAATAAAATAATAACATTATCTCACATTTTAATATATTTTCAGCCACTCACAGAGTATCAGAACTTTTTCACATTACATCTCATTTGAGGCACATGAGGATTCTGCAGACTGGCAGGACAGTATTAACACAATCCTCATTTTATAGAATAAATGCTAGCCTCAGAGCAGTCCCGACCCATTCAAGGTCGTGCAGCTAGTAAGAGCCAGTCACCTGCCTCCTACTTCAGAAAGACTGCATACGCCCTGGGTTTCCATCTTTAACTGAAGTGACAGGGTTTCCACCTTTAACCTTCTTACCCTGAGCATATGTGGCTTCAGTGCCCCCCACAAACAGGTGCAGGGGAATGTGACTGGTTTCAGCTGGTAAAACGTTAATGACTCCTTGGAGAAAAATGGAATGAGCCTCATCAACATAACCGCTGCTGTAATAATGGATTCCAGGTGAAGTAAAACGGTAAGAAAATGAACCTGCCATAAAATGAGATTGTACATAATAAATATAAGCAATTAATGCATCTTTGAAAATAAATTTGAAATGATCCTTCAAATGCACATACAGATGACAGGTTTTCAAGCATATGATATTTCAACAGAAGTAGTAAGGAATGACTACCAAAAGACTATAAGATAGCTATAAAAGAGCTGTCTTGTATAATGAAATTCTACTCCATAAAGGTAAGAGCCAGCATTAATTCTTCTAGAAAAAACATGTGATATCTGGTATAACTTACTGACTCCTACAGAAAAACTCAACAGGCAATGAAAAATAACTCTGGAATAAGAAATTTAAGCTGCTACACATGAAGAACAAAACGGGCAGTCTAAAAGGCACATTGTACACAAAGTTGTCCTGAAAGACTGATTTTAAAGCTGATTTCAATCAACGGAAATTCATTACTTCCTACCAGATTGGTATCATTAAAACACATACTTCAGTCTTCTTTGTATTTTGCTTGTTTCAATATCTTTTTCTGGTTGATTATTTCCAGAATGAAAAGAGATATATCTGATATCAAAACTCAACTCTGATGTACAAAATACCTTGCAGGCATTCATTAGGAATCTTTTGTAAATTTGAAGTATTTTGCGATAACAATAAAACGTCAACTAAACCATATCCTGTATTTGTATATATTATTTATGCAAAAGTATTTTGAATCAAAACAAATTTCTTTTTATTATATTTGGGAAAAAGAAACATGATGCAAAATGCAGCAAAGTGGAAACATACCTGATGCAGATTTTTCTCTTCCATTGGTAAATCCTTTTCCATCATAAATTACACTTCCAGGACTGGAGACAGAGAAAACACTGTATCCTATTCCCCTGAGATATGGATGTGCTCGCCAAAGCCATGTCACTGTGTCTCCCACAGACACATTTAAGACTGATGGTGACCAGGCATAACCTAATCCATGTACTGGGAGCAATTAAGTCATATTTTTTTTAAAGAAAAAAGGAAAAGTAGGAAAAATTCTTAATAACTATCTTTGAAAATATTGCCATTTTATATAGTCACTAGTGAAAAAAATTTCAGTTAACATAAAATTTTTATGTGTATAACTGAAACACATAATAAAAATAAACAGAAATAATGGAAAGTGAGATAATGTGAAGCTAAGGAAACGATAAATCAGACAACTTCAAAACTGATGACTAAGAGCCAATTTGCAAAAAATCAGTCAATAAACAAAATTGTTCAGAAATATAACATGGGGTTATTTTTTAAAGCTATGATCAATTCTTTAAACTCAAAAATTTTCTCAGGCATCGAGGCATGCAAAATTCTACATAATTTCAATTTGGATATTTATTTAGAAACCCACAGTGGGAAACAAACTATAGTAATTCAGAAGGTTCTGTATGGCAATAAAACCAAATGGCAATTCCTGAACTTGGAAATTTTAAATCTAGCCTTCTTAGACTCAAGTCTACCACTGATTCATACTATATGTGGCCCCCTATGTCAAATGGATAAATTCTACACAAACTATAAACAAATTATACAAAGAAATAACAATACTTATGCTCTGAATACTCTGAAGTATTGTAAGTAAAGATCTAATTTCCAAGGTAACACGCCTCCATTATTTACAACATATAAAGGCCATCTTATACCTGAATCTTCCCCATTGTTGGTAATTCTGAATACATTCCCTGTTGACTGTAGAACACATTTTATGACAGTTTCTGATGATGATGTCACATTGCAAGGGAAGGACCCTGGAAAGAATAAAGATGGGGGAAAAAACATTTTCTCAAATAGTTTTTGAGAAATGCAGAGATGAAGGATAAGTAGTAGATAGTCAAAGCCCTACAAAAGCTCCAGTTACACAGTAGGATCTTTGGTGATTTTTTCTGATAGTAATTATGTTTGAGTACTGATCAGTTTTAGAACAGAGACCTCTCATTTAAAGTGTTTGATACACATTAAATATTCAGACTATTTATTGAAGATGATGAAGGACAGTGAAGCCTGGAGTGTGGCAATCCATGGGGTTGCAAAGAGTTGGACACAACTGAGCGACTGAACAACAATAACAAACTACCGAAATAAAACATAGTTTCTTTTTTACCAGCTAACCAAATACACTTAACCTTTCCTACATTAATAGAAAATATGCAGCTTCCAACACTGAGAGTATTTGTGTAATAACTCAGCACCCATAGCGCATCCTTTAAGATAAGAAATATGATAACAGCCCTCCTGTGAGGATGAAATTATTACCTAAAAGCACAGTGTTCTCAGTTGGGATTGTGCTGAATCCCAAACCCATTATAGTGATTTCAGTTCCACCATATAAAGAGCCTTTCTGTGGAAACATGTTGGTCACTTCCAAAATATACTGTATAGAGGCACNTTAAGATAAGAAATATGATAACAGCCCTCCTGTGAGGATGAAATTATTACCTAAAAGCACAGTGTTCTCAGTTGGGATTGTGCTGAATCCCAAACCCATTATAGTGATTTCAGTTCCACCATATAAAGAGCCTTTCTGTGGAAACATGTTGGTCACTTCCAAAATATACTGTATAGAGGCACGTAACTTGTCTCTGCAAAAGAAAAATTAACAGTTATTTCAAGGAGCCTTCCATGGAGTCATGTTGCTTAACTCTACTTAGGACATGATTCATTTAAGAGAAAATAATTGAATATCTAATTACCATACCTTGTTGATGCAAAACCCCAGTTTCTGACTTCAACACAGATATCATGTTTTCCAGGAGACAACTTGGGTAAAAGGCATCTAATATCTGTGAAGTTCTGGTACAGGACCTGGCAGGATTTACCTCCAACGTAGACTTCCAGGTTTTGTGTCAGTTCATTTCCAAAGTTATAACCCTTAATCATTAAATTAACTTTTCCTATTATTTTAAAAAGAAAGAAAATTTTACAAAAAGAGTCCATGTATTATCTAGTGCAAAATTTGAATATTAAGAAAACCAACTAATCTCTTATCTTTCATTGGATTTAGGACATCCTAACANGGAGGAGAAGGGGACAACAGAGGATGAGATGGCTGGATGGCATCACTGACTCGATGGATGTGAGTCTGAGTGAACTCCGGGAGTTGGTGATGGACAGGGAGGCCTGGCGTGCTGCGATTCATGGGGTCGCAAAGAGTCAGACATGACTGAGCGACTGAACTGAACTGATCTGAACACTTTCAGAGGTAAAATAAAATCAGTAAAAGAACTGATAGCTGCCAGAGGGAGATAAAATTCATGTTCAATTGTTTAACAGCGAAAAGAAGATGTCAAAGAATTTTTTTTAATTTAAATTTTTCTATTGAATATGTTCTAAGTGATATAATAAACAGACCAGTTCATGGTTAAAAAAGAAAACCTGTGACAGGTTTTGCTTCAAGAAACATAACTGCAGGAGAAACTGCTTCAAAAGCCTGTCCAGAAATGGCACATGTAAATATATCATTATATATGTATTCTGTTCTATTCAGTCGCCCCGTCACACCCAACTCTTTGTGATCGCATAGACTGCAGCACGCCAGGCCTCTGTCACTCACCATCTCCCGAAGTTTGCCCAAGTTCATGTCCACTGCATCAGACAAATACATATATTGTCCAATGCACTGGATATACACATATATATCAAATGACTCATTTTATTGAAGAATTCCTTACCCAGTATTGTCCGTACTTTTGGACTAAAATCAGTTATAACTGGAGTCTGTAGACAATTATAACTATAAGCATTTTTTGCTGTGGCTTGAACTCCGTTGGTAATAACTGAAATATCAACTGTACCCTCAATTCTCTGAAACAAGAGGGAAAAATAAAACAATTAGAAAATACTAAATGTTAAGATACAGAAATTCAATAGCTAAAAGCAAAAAGAATCTCTCAAAATAAATCTTTAAAGATTTTTTTTCCCCAAAGTCATGAATCAGAGTAATTACCAGATACTTTAAAAGTTGTGATGCTAAAGGAGGAAAGTTATTATATCAAATGTAGGTTATATGTTTAAATTCTTAGTAAAGGTATATGATATAGTGGTTTTCTAATGCTGGGAGGGACTAGGGGCAGGAGGAGAAGGGGTCGACAGAGGATGAGATGGCTGGATGGCATCACCGACTTGACGGACGTGAGTCTGGGTGAACTCTGGGAGTTGGTGATGGACAGGGAGGCCTGGCGTGCTGTGTTTCATGGGGTCACAAAGAGTAGGACATGACTGAGTGACTGAACTGAACTGAACTGATGATCAATTCAAACATCTACATTACTGGATTCCCCAGAGTTCTTCAATGTTTGGACAAGTGATTCTTTAATTAATAAAGGATATGATACTAAAATTTTTGAGTCTTTTGCTCTTAAAATAGGCTTGAATGAAACATGTATTCCTTTTTATGGACAAAGGACATTACTATATCTTTTGTTGACATGGTTCCAGAATCCAAGACTGAAACCTAAGAGAAATATGTGATGTTTTCACCAATACAGCATACAATTCCCAATTAGGAAAAACAGTTTTCCCAGCATCTAGTATTCACTTAATGCCCACTCAGTATTTAACTGAATGACATAATTTAAATGAAGTTTTAATTTGCTATATCCCCCAAATTCTTATCTCCATTATTCAGTCCAATGCATGCTCAAATTCAGGGCTTCGCTAGTAGTTCAGCTGGTAAAGATTCCACCTGCAATGCAAGAGATCCCCGTTTGATTCTAAGACTGGGACGATCCCTTNAAATGAAGTTTTAATTTGCTATATCCCCCAAATTCTTATCTCCATTATTCAGTCCAATGCATGCTCAAATTCAGGGCTTCGCTAGTAGTTCAGCTGGTAAAGATTCCACCTGCAATGCAAGAGATCCCCGTTTGATTCCAGGACTGGGACGATCCCTTGGAGAAGGGATAGGCTATCCACTCCAGTATTCTTGGGCTTCCCTGGTGGCTCGGATGGTAAAGAATCTGTTTGCAATGTGGGAGACCTGGGTTCGATCCCTGGGTTTGGAAGACCCCCTGGAGAAGGGAATGGCTACCCACTCCAATGTTCTGGCCTGGAGAATTCTATGGACAAAGGAGCCTGGCAGGCTACAGTCCATGGGGTCACAAAGAGTCGGACATAATTGAGCAACTTTCACTTTATCAACTACATAATATCAACTACATAATAACATATACACTTAATTGCCTATAGCCTTATATATTAGTGACTTAATTAATCATCCTTCTGCACACAGGACTTCCCTGTTGGCTCAGACGGTAAAGCATCCGTCTACAATGTGGGAGGCCTGGGTTCGATCTCTGGGTCGGGAAGTTCCCTGGAGAAGGAAACGGCAACCCACTCCAGTACTCTTGCCTAGAAAATCCCATGGACGGAGGAGCCTGCTGTCCATGGAGTGACAAGAGTCGGACATGACTGAGCGACGTCACTTTCTACACACAGTAAGTAAAACAGTTTTGGTTTAAATTTAAAGACTATTTTTAAAAATAGAGGAACAATGGGTGGTCCTAAAATATAAAATTCCATGGGAAAACTCACATTTTGTGTGTTTTGTCAACAAACTGAAACTTTAACACATTTAATGTATTTATATATTCCTTTAAAAAACACAAAATGTCTAGAGTTGCTTCCCTGAATTTTTTATACTATTTATTACTGGTATATTTTTTCATCCTTGGATTTTCCTGGTCAACTCCCATTCATCATCCTTCCACCTCTAACAAGACATGAACCCGCTCATGAAACTCTTCCTGACATCCTCTCCCCACTGTATTTTATCTTCACTTGTGTGTTTACTTCTATTATTTCAAATGAAACACACTATTTAACATTAGTTTATGTGTCTCTCTTCCTCAATGATGTTAAGTATCTAGATTGTGTAGATAATATTTTGTATTTGGATCTCGGCAGAAAAATGTTGAACTAATTTTAAAGAGCACAATGAACCTCTGCACTCATAGGTAAATAAGGCGTTTGTTTCACCCTCTATTGAGATGCTCCTTAATTCGGACAATTTCAGAGTTAGAAAAGAATGACCAAAACTGGATGCCTTACTTTTGGTGTTCTGCAGGTTATTTTATTCAAATCCCCTTCAATTACATTGCAGGTTTCATTTCCGACTAATACCTTTGAATATTCATGAAAGCCAAATCCAGATACGGTCAGAAGAGTACCACCTTCATTAGTAAAAACATAAAATCAAGTAACAACAAAAACACAATAGATTAACAATGACAAAAAGACACTTTGGCAGTAATCTAACTCATCATTCAAGAATTGTCTAATCATCCAAGAGATGCGCTGATAAGTAGATCAAGGACCACATAGCCTGAGCTCCAGAGTCTAGAGTTGTAGTTGTAAAGGGGCTGGGCTAGGTGACTGAATGAAATAACACAGATTTGCAATTAACATTTGCTTCTGGATATTACTAGCAGCAACTGCAATTTTCCATAGTGTCTTCTTCATCCTAAACAGAAATTATGCTATTTGTATTTATTCAACTAGTGGGAAATGAGAGTGAATTACTTTTAAGTAAATTAAAAACCCCAACAAAATAAAAATAACGTAAAATATAAACACAGAACACACCCAAAAGAACAAGGCCAAAGCACAAAATCCAAAACCAAGCATGATCAAACAAACAAGCAAACAAAACACAAAAGAAATAAAGCAAGACTGGAAAAATGTGTTATTTTCTTTCATCTTCTGCGTCAGCCTCCCTTTCCCCGATTTATTCCTGGAACTTTTTCTGGGTCAAGTAGCTCCACTGAGACTGTGATTACAAATGGAGCAGTTGGTAAGCAGAATAATAACTAATAAATCTTATCTTGACATAATTAATGAGCTTGTTATAGAGACATGTAATAATTGATGATATTAATTCAATAACCTAAGACGTAGTAGAAGCAGTCACCCTGACTTGTGCTTCATAAGAAACAAAAGAATTAGTCATCCAGGCAATCACTGTGCCTTCCGAATGAGGTGTTTCCTTTGTCCTGTACGAGGAAGGTTTGGAGTCCTCTCCCTTCACCCTGTTCAAGAAATAGTTCCATGAAATGAATGATGGAAATATAGGCAATTTTCCTTTGTTTGGAACAATTAACTGTTACCTGCGAGGCTTCCAGAAGCAGGCCAGATGTGTGAGATCTGACTCTGATAAATGAAGTGGAATCCCTTCTCCTCTACGTTCCGTGCTAGTCCAGCATCACCGATGGACACCACAACTGGGAAACGTCCAGCACTTCCGTTCAGAATCTGGCATTTGATCTCATTTTCTTGTGATAAAAGAAGAAGAAAATGGTCAAGAAATGTTTCTGTTGTATAAAATTACTGAAATTTTATGTTTGCAAATATAAAGGTGGCCTTCATTTTTATATTCCAAAGAAACATATCTGAAGAAAACAACTCATATATTAATGGGAGGAAAACCTTTACAATCTACCTAATGCTATGGATCAGACCCTCCCAGAAAAAGAGTAAGGTAAAACAAGAATGAGGGCAGAGTAAACAATTTGCTCCTGAGTACTACTGTGGCAAAAAAAGTTACAATAATAACAATTTTAAATTCTAATATATAAGGTAATTTATATCAATAATTTAAAGATTTTGGTCCAATACATTATGTCACAGAGTAAAATACTAGGTTTCAACAAGAAAAGTGATCAAAAACTAAGTGAAAAAACATATTCTTCATTTAAAACAGTATATGTGTATTTATAGTACAGTGCACGTCATCACCATCATTGTTATTATTATATACAATATAATAACACTGGATATTAGGTCTCAAGAATCCATAGAAGATGTACATTTAAAACAGTTTAAATGAGGAATTTCCCTGGGGCTCCAGTGGTTAAGACTCTGTGATTCTAAGGCAGGAGGCACAGGTTTGATACCTGGTCAGGGAACTAAGATCCCCATGCCACATGGTGCAAAGGAAAAAGACTTAAATGATACGAAAGATGAATTTGCGTATATAATCTAAACTTACTAAAATTAAGGAAAATAACTAGGATTATGAAAGAGAATTTAGTTATGTCCCTCATTTCCATGAGTAGAAAGTATCAATGATATTTAAGTTCTATATTAATGTGTAGAGGTTCTTCTGGACTCTTAAGTCCAGGAAGATGGCTATGGCCTCTTGCTATGACTAATGTGACATTTTCAAAGCATGACCAGAAGGGATCACGGAATATCAGAGCAGCAATCTATGTGGTTTTGTGTTCCAGAGACATAGCAAAGAAGGAAAGATTTCATGTAATCTCTTCATGAGGGGAAAAATAACAAAAATCATCTGTTACGGAGAGAGGTACTACACAACAGTGCAAGAATTAGTCTGTGGTTATAACCAAAGATTAAAAAGATAAAGTATTTATCTAGAGGATTTTCCCAACTTCATGACCACAAAGGAACTCTATAGGCAAATTATTATTGCAACACTGCTTTTTGATTCTATTTTCTCTTATAGAAAAACAATTAGACTCAAAAATAATCATTATAAAAGAACCTACCACTCAGAGAAAGAAGAGAGCAACCTGCTGGCCCAACTGAGACTGAGACAGATGAACTAGGAGAAAATCCTGAACCCGAGATGGTTAGAATTGTGCTTTCTTCATAGGACCCTGAAAATGATAAATATAAATGACAATATTAAAATGACAAAACATAGAATCTGTTGCTTGAAATCAGATATTTCAGAGGAAAATGACCCTACCTTCTAAAATATATAAATAACAAGCCTTTAAGCAAGCAGCGAAAAAAGACATTTATTTAGCAATGGTATTTTCCCCCCATTTTATTACTACACGTTGCTTCATGTTTGGAATTTGTGTGTTGATAGAGATTAGTGGAAAGAATTATCTGACTCAAAGTATGGAATGATGTAAGTAAAGGAAAATTATTCTTATGACAAAGAAATTAAACAGACATCTCCATATGGTAACTGAGACTATGACAGAACTGTCATCACAAACTCATGAAAAAAGAATAAACTGTACAAGTAATGTAGTGGACACTTTCCATTTGAAATAGGATATGATTATTTAAGCTGGAATGACACCAATCCTAAAGTGCCTGGGCTATTCCAGGCTTATACTCTCTGGCCCAGAATCTTACACTGAAGGTTCTCCATTGACTCTTAAGGTATCCAAGTTTGATCGATTAATGAAATGGTCACCCTACTTATATAACATCACACACAACATAGATTTCACATGGATTTAAATAGCTAAGAATGAAAAATCAAAACTTCAAAATTTTAGAAAAAAACATAGTCAAATATCTTAAAGACTTTCATGTAAGGATGGATTTGGTAAGATACAAAAACCCATGGTTAACTATAAAGGAAAACATACACAAATTAAACGCTTCCATGAACAAGATACGAAAAACAAATCATGATACACTAGGAAAAGACATGTGCAAAGAGTTGACAAACATAATATATAATACAGAGTGCAAGTTGATAGAAAAAAGACAATCTGGTAAATGGATAAAAGATGTTAACAAGCAATTTGCAGAAGAAGAAATAATCTCAATGTCCAAGAAACATAGAAGATGTTCCTGTGCATTGCTAACCAGGGAATAGACAACATAAAAACAACGATGAGATAACTTCTTCCACTCATCAGATGGACCAAAATTAGAAAACTCATGTTGGCAAGGGTGTGGATAATATGATGCTGTCATACCCAATGGAGCTACTGTCAGTTAGGGGAGCAATTTGGTCATCTAATGAAGTGAATACACATATACCTAGTAATCCACACGTAGGATGCAAATCCTAAAGAAGGTCTAGCATGTATGTTATAGCAGATTTGCATACGAAAGTTCAGTACAGTCATGGGCAAAAACAAGAACACTTGTAAAGAGTCTAAATGTCCACCAACAGAGGAACAAATAAATCGGTTTGTCTATGAAGTATTTTAAACCGATTAATTACATATGCATAAAACCATATATTTCTCAAAACAAATGCTGGATGACAATAGTTAAGGTGGAAGTGATATATACAATGAAATAGCTCATGGATAAACTTAAAAAACTGGAAGAATTACCATGTCTGTGTTATACACAAAGGGTAATTAAAATGGCATGGAAGAATACAGACAAAATTAATTGTTGTGCTTGTCTCTGGGGAAGGTGGTAGGGCACTTGCTCTGAGCATAGTGCTTAGAGACAGCTATAACTGTTCCTATAATATTTTCTTTCTGATGGTTAGAAGTAAATATGACAAGTGTTAACAGCTGTTAAATTTTCATTGGGGAGAAAATGGGTGTTTTTAATAGCATTATTTGTACTTACTTTTTTTTAAATTACTTTTACATTTAAAATGTGGCAAAAAGTACTTCACATTAACTGAGTAAGAAATATTATCTTCAAGAATTAAAAGTGGAAGTCCTTTACAAAATACAAAGATGTATTCAAAAATAAGAATACCAAAGTGGAATTTGAAAGTAGAAATCCATTACAAAATACAAGGATGGATTCAAAAATAAGAATATCAAAGGACTAAAAACAAATTAAAGTTCATGAAATCTTTATTCTTGAGAGTTCTGAAGGTTTTACAGTAGTGCTACTAACTTTGGGATAACATGAATTTATATATAATATTATAAAAAGTATTAGTATAATAATTACATTAAAAAGTATTATGAACAGCATTATAACAATTATAATACCATGATAAAAGTCTGAAGAATATATTCTTTCAACATAATAAAGTGATATTTTAAAGATTTCAATGGGTTTTTTTTTGCTTGCTGACATAATTAGCAGGTGAGTTTTTCTACTAGCCATCAATACTAAATAAGTGATTATAGTATCTGAGCTTATCTTTCTGTCTGAAAAAAAGCCATCCCTTACAATCCTTAGTCATTCTGTTTACTTCAATCCTTGGGAGTTCAGGCACAAAGTGTAATCATATTTTTTAAAGGCAATCACATACCATGAAAGTGTTGTTCTTGGCAATAATTTTTCTTTCTCTTATTCTCAAATCTGGGGCCTAATTGTTGTCTTTTATTAAGCAGCAGCTGTCCTGTCACTGACCTTTTAGTATTATATCTCCTAGGAGAAGTGGTTTCAGATGACGAAAGATTCCAGTTAAAACCCTAGCTAGTAGAGTTTAACAAAACTGCCTCAATATCAGAAATCTGAGCTATTAACTTGGTGAAACGGGGAAAAGGAGAATACTAGTGAGTCCAGTGTCAACACTGATATTTTTCCCAAAGAAAATTAATGATCTTTCCATAGCTTTCTGATTTGATACATCTTTTCCACTATGTAGAACTGTCTGCTTGCCTTAGTTAGAAATTAAAAACCACTATCAGAGTTTACATTTTTGCTAACTGTCTTCCACCCTACACTCCAAATTTGAAAGCAAGAGATTACCTTGGGAAGGGTTTATGGTCCGGATTTGAGGAGTAGTTGTGGGTTCCCATGTAAACCCACAGTTGCCTGAACATTTAGCTGGAATTTCATTGACATAGACTTCAACCTACAAATAAACACAGAGGTAACAGAGGTAGCATGGTTAAACAGAACATATGTAGGATTTAGAAAAGTAATAGAATTTTGCTAGTTTGCTGGTTTCCAAAGATTAGTCTATCTACTCATATTTTTTCAGCTTTGACACTTCATTGACTCATTCTACAAATGTGTCCATTACATCAGGCACAGCTGTAAATGGACATTTAACAAATCAGATGACATTCTAGCAGAGGTAGGGCAGAGAGTTGCTTAAGGCTATAAATTTACCAAAAAAAGTAAATGAACATAATGCCCTGGGGGGGGGGGTAATTAGTGCTATGGATAAAAACAAAGGTTGCTCTTGAGAAAGTCATCTGAACTCCTTACTCTTTAACTCCCTCTCAATAAGTTGTAAGGTTAATAATCGCTTTACAGAGATAAAGATGAAATGAAAGGATATATTTTCAAATACCAACAGCAGAGCTTAAAATCCATTTTTATCATAAAGAAGATATTAATAATTTTCCCAAAAGTCATGAAATAATATTACTGAATTGATCCTCTGTTAACAAATAGTCACATGAAAATAAAGATGTAATCTCTTCAGTTTTACTGGGTCTTAAATTTATTACAAAATAGTTATATGTTTAAAATTATGAAGAAACTTTTAAAAATACCTGTGGCTGTTTGCTGGGTGTACGAAGTAAGTCTCCCATTACGCGCTGTCTGAATAAGCCACCTTCCTTTATCTTTGTAACCGTCATGTTAGCATTTTCTCCAAAAATGTTGGAATCGTTGATCTATTTTTAGATAAGACTATTTTACTAGAAATGTTATGATAAATATGACCACACCAGTTTTTCTTTTTAAATTTAAGCATGGTTAAAAGTGAAATGCCAGAAGATTAAAAAATTTCAAAACCATTTGGTCACATTTTGGAAAAAGAAGCCTCTTCAAAAAATGATCATAAATCTACTGAAGGAAAAACTGGTAACATCATAGCATTACCATATATTTGCAGCAGTCACAACTTGAATTAAATGACTAAAATTAACTTGAATATTTAGAATAAAATATGTCTGAGAAACATGAATTTATTAATTTGATTTTGTCCAAATATCCTATGGTTTTTCTGAAAATGATCACTTTGATAAATGATTCTTAAATAATTGAAAAAATGTGGTCTTCTTTCCACCCCAAAATCAATGTTTCCCCTTTAGCAGTTTTGGCCTCTGACTACCCCTGGTTTTTCATCTACTGATGAAGTCATATTTTCTGCCAAAAATGAAACCAAATCAGATCAATAGCCATACTTTGGTCATTCCAAAGCTGCACTGTTAACACGGTAGCCTTCTGATACATACAGAGGCCAGAAAAGAGACAGGCGTCTTCATGGTGGGTCTGTGGGAGCCAAAGTGACCAGGAGCAGAAGTGAGAACAAGCAGAGGAGACTGGTCAGGGAAGAACGAAGGGAGAGTGCACAGACACCCGCAGAGGCACCAAGGGGACCTCAGTCATTAGAGCTGTCTCAGTTACAGGATTTTCTAATTTCAGGAACATGTCTAATTCCAGGAAACACGTCTAGTTTCAGGACATGTGCTTTCTTCAAATGAGGCCCACACCTGTATGACATCCATATAGTCTATGGCATACTATATTCTATGTTTATATACTTTTTTGAGTCTCCTCTGTTATTTTCCCAAAGCGGTTTTGTATTTTTTTCCACCTTTTGTCAAGGACATCTTTCCAGGTGAATATATGTGGGTCTATACATGGCTGCACGGTATTCATGCTATTTATGTCATTTTAACAACTATTTTTCTATTGATGGGGATTTAGGTTTCTAGGTTTTTTTTCTTTTTTTTACTACTATAAATAATGCTGTATTGACTAAATCTGTGCCTATCTCATTTCCTATTTGTATTATTATTTCAGTAGAATGGAGTTATAGATCTGAAATGGCTGAATCATAAGGTTTATGTATTCAGATGCAACTAAATTATCCTCCAAATGGCCTTACCGATTTTACTGTCTCACCAATAGTACATGAGGATAAGAGTGCCTCTCACACTCTCATCATCACTAGAAAGCACATTCTTGATGTTTACCATCTGAGCCCAGAGTCTCTTCCAGACCCTTCACCTTCACATATTCTAAATGTGACTTGCCTTCCGTACTCCCAACCACACTCTAAGCGAAAGTCATTAAATGAGCACTTAAAAGTGTGGCTCTGTGATGAACTTGAAAAGGTCATCTTTGGAACCAGAAAACTCTCCAGGTACCCAGAGTACAGCTCTAGCGAACAGACAGAATTATAGACAGCAAGGCAGATTATCCTTGGCCCCCCATACAGTATATCCCCAGTACACCCTCCCCCTTACACAATGCCTTCCCTCACAGTTTACGCAGATTTAGTTTTGAGACTGGTCCTGCCTGTGGTCTTCCTGGCCCTGTCAAGGGTCTTCTAATCCATATATTCTTGAACTTCCCCCATAGGATGTCAGGCATAGAGCACCAACAGCTGTTCTCCACAAAAGAGAATACCTGGGCAACTTAATTTTGGATAGTCTTCTTTCCCTCAATTTCCTGGCCTGGGGAGTCAAAGATTCCCGGAAAGGAATGGAAAGGAATTCCTTGAATGTTTACTCTATCATTTGCACTTTTAAAATACACACGGTCTCCAGGTCTCTTTGGCATGAGGCAGGGTGCAAGTAAGCAAAGAACACAGAGAAGAAAACAAAACCCAGGTGATGTGAGGGAACCTGCAGGACAGGCTGCTTTCCACAAGAACTTCTCCACTTGACACGCCATGAGTACCCAGCACAGCCTCCCTCGCGGATCACTGAGACTTGTCCCACTTCTTCTAGACTCTGGAGAGCATACTGCAAATCTGCGGCCGACGCGGCAGCGGGGATACCTGCACTCGCAGAAGGACGGCAAACAGTGGGAATCAAACATTCACAAAACCGTGATCACTCTTGTACATGCTAAGCTGCTTCAGTCGTGCCTTACTCTCTGCGCCCCTATGGACTGTAGCCCACCAGGCCCCTCTGTCCATGGGATTCTCCAGGCAAGAATACTGGAGTGGGTTGCCATGCCCTCCTCCAGGGGATCTTCCCCACCCAGGGATCGAACCCACATCTCATACGACTCCTGCATTGCAGGCAGATTCTTTACTGCTGAGCCATTGGGGAAGACCCATGGTCACCTTTAACATACATGAGATGTAGTTTATCACTTGTAAACCAACTGTTCTCCTCCAATATGGAAAAAAAAGAAATTTCCATATTGCTTATGCAACAAATTTACATAGTTCTTAGAAACAAAAATTACATGAGTAATGTACCTCAGACATTGATCCTTGGCTCAAATACTTAAAAACAATTTCACAGGTAACCAGAAAGCGATGGACATAAAAGAGAAACAAACTTTTGGGAATTTAACCTAGGGTATCTGGTGAGGTGATGAAGAAAGCATGAAAATGTCATTTGTCCCCAATAATTTAGTTTTACATTAATGAAGATTTCAACTCTATAAATTACATAAAGAAATAATATTAAAAAGAAATACACTGAAATGTTGATGACGGTGATCTAGATCAGTATAGCTCAGCTGATACACAGACCTAAGTTACGGACTTTTTCAGGTACCTGTGAGAACGTGTCCATATGCGTGAATGTCAAAGCTGCCCCTGAGGGGTGGAGATGCTGCTTGAATTCTTTGAATACGAATCTTTGACTCCCCGGGCCAGTTCTTTCCTCTGTAAACAGACTCATTCTCTGTCTCATTTGTGATTCTCTAATTTCCAAAATAAATATTGATAAAATGGTTAAATATAACAATGGTGAACACGATTTTTATTCCACCAGGGTACAATCCTGTGACGTGACATAAATGAGCCTCAGGTATTCAGGACTCCTCAGAACATTAAGGAGAGTCACATAAATCAACACAGGCCGTTCCAACGTGGCTGCGCTAATGAGGCTCAAGCCAACGCAGTCATCTGCGCAGCAATCCGCTGGAACCACAGTAATACCTCATTAATTTAGAGAGTGCCCACCATCACTCAAGGAACAAATATTTACTGAGCAGGCATTCTGTTCAAGGTACAATGCTAGTCACATTGGGTGGTAAAGCAAAGAAATATGAAACATGGTCTTGGCTATCAAAAATTTAAAAACCTTTTTAGAGACATAACATACAGAAACTTGAAAACTTAACTAATGATATAAAGAAATATATGATCAATACAGTGCCTAATCCAGACTCAGGAAATACCTGTCTAATGTTAAGTGCCAATGTTGAGTGCCAAGTGACAGAAGCAATGTGTGCGATAAACATTCATAGATTGTAACTCTAATAGTGAAGATGATACTCTCTGGCTCCTGATCCCTGTTAATCTTGTGGAATTTAAAGTTATAAGTCCTATTGCCCACACAAATGAGCAAATATAAGTCCCAAAAGATATGTGCAAGAATGTTCAGAGCAGCTTTATTTATAATAATCCCAAATTGGAGATAGTGCAAAAACTCATCAACAGAATAGATAAATTGTTGTATGTTAACACCATGGGATACTGTACAGTGAAAAAGAACAAACTTTAGCTAGCTGTATGCAACAACATGAATCTCATAATATCAAACAAAAGAGTATATAGTGTATTATTAATGATATGATGAGTTAAAAAAGCAAAACTAACTAATGTTGGTAAAGTTAAAATAGTAGTTATCTAGGGCTGTGGTCAAATAATCCAATGACAAGGAAAAGGCACAAAGAAGGTTCTCGGGGGTCTAATGATTTTCTTTATCTTGAAGTGATTACATGAGTGCCTTTAATTTGTAAAAAGTCATGGACTTCGGCAAGGTTGCAGAATACAAGAGCAACACACAAAAACCGATCATATTTTTATGTGAAAATAACAAGCATGGAGAAACTGAACTTAACATAAGATTCATGACAACGAACTCAAAGAAAATGAAACACTTATATATAAATGTAACAAAACGTGTACTGAATCTGACCTGAAATTACAAAATGCTGGTAAATGTAATCAAAAAGTTAAATATGTTGGGGAAAAAAGCAAAGAAGATCAAATATATGGAGAGAAAAATTGCATTCACAGATTAGAAGACTCAATATGGTAAAGGTGTCAATTCCTTCCAAAAGAATATATTGGTTTAATGCAATTTTTATCAAAATACCAGCAAGATTTTTGTAGGTATTAACAAGCTTATTTCAGAATTTATATGGAAAGACACAGGGCCTAGAATAGCTAAAACAATTTTTCACAGTAAGAGTGAAGTAAGAAGAATCACTCTACCCAATGTTAGGACTCAGTACAGAGCTACAGTGATCAAGAGGGTGTGGTATTTACTGGTGGAAGGAATGACACACAGAACAGTGGGACAGAATGGAGAAAGGTGAAAGTGAAAGTCACTCAGCCGTGTCCGACTCTTTGTGATCCCACAGACTATACAGTCCATGGAATTCTCCAGGCCAGGATACTGGACTGGAATCCAGAAATATATCCACACAAATATGCCCAACTGATTTTTTTTTTATAAAGATACAAAAGTAATTCAAATGGAGAAAGGATAGTTTTTTCAATAAACGGTGCTAGAGCAACCAGAGAGATAAGCGTTGGAAGTGACCTTGGACCTAGAACTTCGTATCTTATACAAAAATTAACTCAGAATGGATCATGGCCTTAAGTGTAAAATGCGCAACTATATAACTTACAGGGGAAGCAAAGAAGAATATTTAGGACTTAGGGCTAAAAGCAGAGTTCTTAGACTTGAAACCAAAAGCATCATTCATAGAAGAAAATACTTGATAAACTGAGATTCATCAAATTAAGATTGTTGCTCTGTGAAAGACCTCATGAAGATCATGAAAAGGCAAGGTACAGACTGGAAGAAAATATTTGCAAAGAACACACCTGACAAAGGACTTACATCTCGGATATAGAAAGACCTTAAAAGCTCAACAATAGGAAGATAGTCCAATTAGAAAATGGGCAAAAGGCATGAACAGATATCACAGAAAGACATATATAGTGTTTGACATTATTAGCCATCAGGGAATGTAAATTAAGACCAAAATGAGCTAATAGTATATACCATATCAGAATGGCTGGAACAAAAAAATAGTGATAATGCTAGATGCTGGCATATTCATGCAGACAATGGATCACTCATACATTGCTGATGGGAAGGTAAAATGCTGCAGCCACTTTGGACATGACCCCATAATTACACTGTTGGGCAATTAACTCAGAAAATGAAAACTTATGTCACATGGAAACCCACAGATGAATGTTCATAGTAAATTTATTCAAGCAACCAAAACCTAGAAACAACTCAAATGTCCTTCAAGAATTAAGTGGTTAAATAGACTTATGGTGCATCCATACCATTAAACACTATTCAGCAATCAAAATGAACAAACTATTAATATATACAATTTGGAGAGATCTCAAGGGAATTACTCAGAGTGAAAAAAGTCAGTATCAAAAGCCTTCATGCTAGCATGATTATATAAAGTCTAATTCCATTTATGTAACATTGTAAATGCCACAATTACAGAGATAATTAGTGGTTGCCAGATATAAGACAGTGGCAAAGGGAGGTAGGTGGTGTGGCTATATGAAAGTGTGTCCATAGGGATTCTCAGGATGGAACTGTTCTGTGGTGGTCCGCTGAATCTATACATGCAATAAAGAGCTGTGTGTCAGGATCGCACACATACACACCACACACAAATGAAAGCATGTAGAACTGATAACAACCAAATAAGGTCAGTAAACTGTATCAGAGTCAATTTTCCTGTTGTGCTATTATGTTATGCTTTTAGATGCTACCCTTGGGGGATAATGGGTGAAAGGTATGGGAATATTCCTGTATTAATTCTTACAACTGCACATGAGTCTACAATGATCTCAAAGTTAGTTTTTTAAAACAATTCATTCATGTGGACATTTAAGTATGTGCAGATACACGTATGACACATTTTGTTAGATAGCTCAAAGACTGAAAAACATAAGATGTTTATCTTAGAGATACTAAGACTAAAACATTGGGTCTGGAAGGGGTAAAAGTAATTTTTGTGGAACACTTATAGTGTTTTAGTCTTTTAAATCATAAAACTTAACAGAAAGTTCTTTGTGAGACTCAAATTATAATATTTAATTATTATTTAACCTTGAAATTTGAATGCCATATACTTGGTTTTGGTTTGCTGTGGAAAGTTATATAACTAATTGTAGATGTTATAAAAGTTAAATGTAACATTAATTCTCATAACTGTAACATTTAACACAGATCTCATACTCAAACAGTATAAAAGAACTCTTTAGATCCTTTTGGAATTATGCAAAAACATCTCTTTCCCTTTGTATCAATTTTTATACAAATACTAAAAAGTGTTTATAACAGAAACAATTTAACAACCTAATGCAGAAATTTTCTTTCAATAATCTCTGTTCAAAGATGTTTATTGGGAGAGCCCACAGCTTTTTCTTCTACATCAACAGAGAAAACTCTGGCTAGCTGATTTAAAACTTAAATCTGGTTAGCTGATTCTTAAGGTTATTTCCTCCTGCTTTTTTTCCCATAGATACATTTCTTTAAAGATTTTTTTAATGCTTAAAGTGAATTCTCATGGTCAATATGAAAATTCATGCTCAATTTCAAGCCTCTAAATCTTCATTTAATCCCTATAATAACTGTCTTGTCCTATTAAAATATATCTAATCTGTGTCATCTATTCATAATGCTTTACGTTTACTAGGTCAAAGCTAATGTTCCATAAGTTGAAGATAGTTGTAAAATTCTAAGCTTACCTGCCCAAAGCTCACAGCCATCATGGGTATATTATAACTGCAATTATATGATGTCATGGTGACAGAATACTGGTTGGTTATACTTGACCCATTACTTTTGGTCTGATTCACCTGAAAGTCCTTTAAAAATATTCCTTTATTTGCTAATGCTGGAGGTCTTCTCTTTGACAGTTCTAAAGAATACAAATAAACAAAGTAACGGGAGATAAAATTGCATAGCTTCTGCTGCTAAAAAAAGAAAGCGTCAAATAATATCCATGTGTCATGGAATAAACTGTTTGAAATCAACTTTTAGAAAGACCTTAAGGTAAATAGTTTGTGAGGCTTGGCAAACTTTCACTTCTAGAACATAAAGCTTCGAAGTCTTTTGATATATGAGTCTCATTGGGTAATTAAAACAAAAACAAAATACTGAAAAGCCACCAAGCTCTGGCCTCCATGCAGCCCTCTGCCAGCCACCTAGTTTTGTTCTGGCATAGGTCCCTGAATATGGTGCTCACTAGGACCTGAGCCTTTAACCCGGCACAAATCAGCTGTCTTCTGTGCTCCACCAATCACAAAAGTCCAGTGATAGTGGATTCAAAAGGAGTGATTCTGACAGTGATAGTAACATTACTGTAAGCAACGTTATATTTAAAACTAAATGTTACTATTCTTACTAGTAACATTTAGTTTTAAAATAGTTCCGAAGAAAAGGATTCCAAAACTCCTCTGAAATATGGTAAAAGTCACTTATTAAGGTGAATGTTTTGAATTAGGCTGATTTTTTTTTTTTTTTTTGAAGACTGGGCTTTCCTTGTGGCTCAGCTGGTAAAGAATCTATCTGCAATGCAGAAGACCTGGGTTTGATCCCTGGGTTGGGGAGATCCCCTGGAGAAGGGAAAGGCTACCCACTCTAGTATTCTGGCCTGGAGAATTCCATGGACTGTATAGTCCATGGGGTTGCAAAGAATCGGACACGGCTGAGCAACCTTCACTTTCACTTTTTTGAAGACTGAAGTTTAATTTTTATTATCTTATTAGCACATTTCACATAAATGAGTCTATTAACATAACTAGAAAGAAATAATAAAACTATCAGAAATAAGATTTTCATTTATATTTTTACTAATTATCACAATAAAGACCATGGAAAGTTTCAACTCATTCTTACTAGACAGATATCAATGGCAATAGTTGCCTTTCAGGAACAGATCTCTAGCTTGGTGATTCATTTCTCAAAAATCAAACTAGGCAAAATTAGAACGTTTTCCACAGCACGGTGGTGGTTAGTTGCTCAGTCATGTCTGACTCTTTGCGACCCCATAGACTGTAGCCCACCAGGTTTTTCTGTCCATGGAGATTCTCCAGGCAAGAATACTGGTCTCCCATATTGCAGGCAGATTCTTTACCAACTGAGTCACCTAAGAAGCGCTACCACAGTGTACTTATCTATAAATAGAATCCAGAACTATAAAGCTAATTCCTGCTATACTGACAAAGTTTGCATTAAGGATGCTTCATCTTTAGAGTAATCATCTGGCCCTATTCTTTGAAAATATGATTTAAACCACAATACTACTGAGATTAAACAATTTAACATTTCTACCTAAGATACAGAATATAAATAACATCTATGATAAGATTTTAGTATAAAATAGGTTTAAAAGTTTTAAGTTTTAGGTATGAAATGATACTGTGTACCATCCAATGTTGTCATCGTAGATGTCTGTCCAATGTATACAATATCCACATAGAAAGACTGTGATTCTGATGCTTTCTGCAAGCTAATCCTCTGAAGAGAAAAACTTGTTCCAGTGTATTTGGTTTGTATGAGATCCAGAAGGTCTATGCAAGTGTAGGTCCAGCTGAAACATGGTTGTTTAATTAGATGTACAGTTCAGTTACAATGTTTAATGTAAACCAATACACTATAAAACACATTAAAATCCTAAGGAAGAAAAGTCTTTGTTTTCCCGCAAGACTATAAGCATACTTTAATGGCACAGAAAAGCAGTCACAACAAGGGATAGCAGGCAGAAACTTACACTGGCAGGGAAAGATTTAATGTTGCAAAGATAGCTTTTTTTTTTTGTAGCCTTTGGCAGTAGGCATAGGAATGTAAAGCAACACTCTACAGTGACAAGTAAGTCAACTAAAGAGCATGCACCTTGATGGAAAGCATATAGAAATAAGACACAAGAATGAAGAAGTCATTTTAGTAAAAAAATACATTTATCAGGGATAGAACAGAGAATTCAGCCAATAGTAAGAGGCAAGGCTGTAACTTGATAATGCTTCCAAAAGAGCTCAGTGGAGTTGCATTGTCCACTATAACTAAGAGACAAACATTGCAGAAGTTATTAATCCATACAAACGGTTGCACAGTACCTTCTAAATTTAGACTCAGAGTTCCATTAAATATTAATTGCATTGGAATCTCATAAATTACAAAAGCAATTCAGTAACTGGAGTTTGCAATAAAGACATAAATACTGCCATTCAAATAACTAAATACAATTTAACAATAATCTTTGTGCCAGCTACCAATGAACTGATTAACTGGTTAGTTTGTTTGAGCACCTTCTATTTTCATTTTGAAACTCTATGGTTTGCAAATTCATCATTGAGTACATTTCTAGTGCATCAAAGCTCAGATTGCATCATTTTAAAAAATTATATGCAGAACTACATTAAGTTAAAGTGCTCTTTAATTTTAAAAAGTACTTTGGGATTCTAAGTAGACTTCTATGACTAATTATATGATTCTGAAGTTCTAAAAACTACTTAGGAAAAAATGGCTCACTGAGCCAGACCCTTTATAAGAGAAATGGAGACTACAGATGATATCGAAACTTAAGCAAATAGTACTCTCTGTGTTTTGTGGCTAGATAATTTCATTTTCTAAGGGAAAACCAGATTTTATCTTTGGGATTTTGAAGCTGGATTTACAGCTACACACATCACTGTTTTGGAGACAATATTTGAGAAAAAGTGGCACTTTTTGATACTATGTATTGAAAATAAACTAATGCTAACACACCTAATTGATCTATAAATGGACTGTCTTACCTACATAAGAGCAGGTCTAGAAATACCAGCTAGAAGCAGGAGAATTTAATTGGTAACATTAATAGTTTTTAACCAGAGAACCATCCTTTTTTAAAGCATGATATTCTTGTTGAAAGATCTTGTGGCATTTAGGATAAAGGAAGCCCATTTCACCAACTGTAATGCATCTTCACATTAATGCACAGCAAATACATTGCAGGCTAAAGGAAGAACTACTTGGTGACGTGCTCAGTGACAGTTTGACTAACACGGAAGAACTGAGATCTGTGAAATCTTCCCAAATCCCTCTGCAGTAAGAAGAATGAAATGCATATAGGTGGTTGTGATCAAAATTAAAATTGTGATTCCATAGTTCAATGTGGGTATGAGGGATGTCCCTTCAAGAAGGACTTTTGCTTAACAATAATCCATCACAGATCACCCCTAATTTCAATCAAACTGAGTAAGATACCGTGGGATATGTTCTTTCAGTGCACAGGCTTTCCATGCTCCTCGCCTATTAACATGGAGAGGGCTGCCTCGACCCTTGGCATTGCTTCCTCCTGTATGACGGCCAACAGAGAGTGACTGCGGCCTCTTCAGATTCAACAATTACCCTAGGGAATTGCAGAATTGTTCTCAGTCACTTCATTCATTCCAGGAGCTAACTTTGGTCCCATTTTATTTATTGGATTAAACTGTTGTAATAGCCTCAAAGATATATTTATGCATGGGAGGGGAAAGCAACACCTTCTTCAATACTCTGTCTTTCTCTATCTGTCTCTGCCTCTCTCTTTTTCTGCCTATCTTCTTCATCTTCTGTGGAAAACAAGGAGGAAGTGAAAAAGAGAAAGTGTTAGTCACCCGGTTGTGTCTGAATCTTTGTGACCCCATGGACTGTAGCCCACCAGACTCCTCTGTCCATGGAATTCTCCAGGCAAGAATACTGGAGTGGGTTGCCATTTGCTTCTCCAGGGGATCTTACAGACCCAGGGACTGAAGCCAGGTCTCTTGTACTGCAGGCAGATTCTTTATTATCTGAGCCACCAGGGAAGCCCCAGATAAAGACGGATCAAATGTATAAAACATCCCCAAAGCGCAAACATAAGAGTCATACTCTGTTTAAGCAATGTCATTTGAGGGTGAAGTCTGAACTGTCAGGAAAAGGACATTTCTTAAAGCAATAATTCAGGAAGGTTACTTTTCTTTTGTTAGGGCAGGGAGGAATTGGTTTTGACTCATCTTAAGCTTTTCTTAGAAAACAAGACTCAAGAGTGTCCTGCAACTTTCTCAGAGAGCAGCTTCCTATAGTTCTGTGCCAACACAGTCCACTTCATACAGAGAGCTCCCTCAGCTTTCTGCCCTTTGAAGTCCACTTCAAGTTTACCAAACTTCAGTATCTGATGAACTTTCTGTCTTTGTGTATAAATTTTTCTTTCTTTCTTTACATGCTATGAAAGCAGGATTCTAGATTTTATTCCTGGGGTAAAACACAAATAAGTATGCTTTAATGCTTAATCTAACAATCTAAGGAATATTCAGTGGTAGAATTTTCATGTGTTCTGAACCATTCTTTGAAAGGTTCTTCTTAAATATTTCCTCTTTGACAAACATCTCTTGGGTTCCTACATTCCAACTATGGCTTCCTACCTCAGGATTAGAGATTCTGACACCAGTATCTAAAATTGGTTCCCAGTTGCCCCCACTTCATCTAACTGAGCAGAAGATCTGAAGGTCGTTAGGGCTATATGCTCAGGATATGATGCCAGAAGGCTATGTGTGAAATACAACATTTTTTTTTTGAAAACCAAAGACTATAATTTCCCTTCTTTTCTTAATAAAAGGTCATCCCACTTCTGCAAGGAGAAAGCTACAAGCACTGGCAAAACTTAAAAACTTTCAAATTAATCTGCAAAGCAATTATCCTTCAATAAAAAGTAAATTAATTTTAAAAATACATACAAGGGATGAAGGCAGGAAAGAAGGGAGAAAAAAGGAAACATAATGATGGTACATTTTAGGAGCTCACCATAGATATTTACATTGCACGATAATGTGACTGTTAAATATGATTTTAACTAAATACATGAGATATAACAACAACAACAACAACAAGCTGGGCTGGGGCACAGAAGTTCAGTGTATCATTAGACACTGCATCCAAGTCCACAGTTCTGCTCCCGCCTGTCGGGTCCCATCCCCTGTCACTGCTCCTGTCATCAGGCCAGTGGGCGCATCTTGTTTTCTCCTTATGGAATTCAGGGAGCACCAACAGGCAACTCTGGTTTTCTCCTTACATCACCCCTTCCCTCCCATTCATGGGAGATCCATCTAAAAAGTTTTCTTAAACCTTTAACAAATAAAATTCCCCTTATAGTCCAATATATTTATATGTGTTTTGGAGTTTACACATTTCTGAAGGTACAGAATAAAAGCTGATCCCTACATTTTGCAAATAGTGTTGGGATGATCAAGAAAACAGGAAGCTTGAAATGGCCTGCTCCTGAAATGGAGCAGTTTCTTCATCCAGAAGCAAAGTCCTCCATCAAGACGCCCTTTTCAGGAATTCCATGGTGATCCAGTGGTTAAGAGTGTGTGCTACAGTCTATGGGGTTGCAAAAAGTTGGACACGACTGAGGACTAAGTGATGGATGCTTTCTTTTCTCCCTTTGGTATGTCCCTCAAAATATTTTATTTTCTCCATTCACACATTCACTTTTTTATTCAGTGATCAGTCTAATGATAATACTGTGATAAAGCAGTCTCTACCTTCCTTCAGTAACTAGAAACACTATTAGATTTAACAATATATAACTTAAATTCTAAAGTTTACTATTGTTTTGTCTTTTAAAGAGTCATAGATGATGAAACAAAGAATTTTTATTCTCATAATCTACAGATTTATTTTTGGCACAACTACTTCTGTAAGGAAACTTATGTAGAAGGCAGAAAAATCATGGTTAGACCTATGGTGCACAAGTTTTCTCAAAAAACAAACAAGAAATGAATTTATATTTATAGTTTATATACTATAGTATAAAGTTTTCAAATTCACAGCGTCACTTACTTGTTTCCATATGCAAACTTGAATGTAAATTGTGTATCAGTGCTTCTAGCAATCTTGCCTGTGTCTTGGTATTGAAATTTTAGACCAATATAATTTGCCAGGAATCCTTTGTATGCTAAACATAACTACACAGAAAATATAAAAAACATTAGCAAAAGTATCTTACTATTAAGGTTTTTTTAGCAATTCAAATTAATTCAATACAATCCAATAAATGTCTACTGAGCTTTTTTAATACAAAATATATCAGAACATAGAGGAAGGAATGATTAACTTTGGACAATCAGATGCAGAAGAATTAGGGAGATTTTATAGAAGAGGAAGTGGAGTGATGTGACCTCCTAATAAATGATTAATTCTTTTATTGTTTTCTTAGATATTGTTTCCTTAAGAAAAGGAAATAATAATTCACTCTCTCTAGTCATAGAGCTATGTAAGGATGAAGGTCAACGCTGAACACTTCAGTGAATTTAAAAGCCCTTTGCACACATAAAGAAGACAGAGGCATTCAGGTAGATTAACTAGGATGTGAATGCATGGACATGTTACCATTATGCATGCTAAGGGGCTTCAGTCGTGTCCAGCTCTGCGACCCTATGGACTGTAGCTTGCCAGGCTCCTCTGTCCATGGGATTCTGCAGGCAAGAACTCTGGAGTGGGCTGCCACACCCTCCTCCAGGGGTATTCCTAATCCAGGGATCAACCCATGTCTCCTGTGTCTCCTGTATTGGCAGGTGTATTCTTTACTACTAGTGCCAGCTGGGAGGCCCTGTTATACAAAACTCATTAAATACTAACTTTAATAGTCCATAACTCCTTAAGAATGCCAGATATATCTAGAATTTAGAAGTTTAGAACACGTGTTACAACAACTAGAGAATTTTTTAAAAATAGAAAGAGTAAATCTACGATCTCTTGGCTTAGATGTGTGTAATACCTATCCTAAAACTGGCATTTCCTCTGTGATTTTCTTTTACTTTTTCCTGAGTGGATACCCAAAATCACTATAATGGCTATCCATTTTTGTTTCTTCTTAAATAATGAGGAATATTGAGGAGATTATACACTTTTAATTGTTTTACTATTTACATTAATATGCATATTTTTTTCCAAAATTATAAGATAAAGCAGAATACATGTGTGTGGCACTACATATTTTTAAAATGTATTTATTTATTTTAGTTGGAGGATAATTACTTTGAAACATCGTGGTGGCCCCTGCCATACATCAGTATGAATCAGCCATAGGCATACATGTGACCCTCCCTCCTGAAGCTCCTCCCGCCTCCCTCCCCACCCCATCCTCTCCAGGCTGTCACAGAGCACCAGCTTTGGGTTCCCTGCATCATACATCAGACTCCCACCAGCTATCTATTTTACATATGGTAATGTATAAGTTTCAATGCTATTCTCTGAAAGCAGCCTACCCTCTTCTTCTCCCAGTGTCCACAAGTTTGTTCCTTATGTCTGTGACTCCAAATTTCTTTATTTGAGAATCAGCAGAAGAGGAAATCGCAAGCACCCAGAATGTGAAGCATGGTGCGAGGCCAGTGTGATGAGATTTCACATGACAAGCAATTTTCCTTGTCTTGAAATTTCATGAAATTTTTTTACCAAGGTATTTTACAAATTCAATTAGCATATCATTTTGTTGAGCTTACCTGATTATAAGGAAATAATAAAATGTCTCCATATGGTAGTCTGTTTTGTTTAACATCTGCTGAGTCAAAAAGAACAGCTGGGTTTTTCAGGGAATAACGACCACAGTAAGCATCCGTTTCAGCGGTCTTCTGCCCTCTATTCATATGCTCCTACAGCAAAATTAATATTTCAAATGAAAACATGATTAATTTTTCTGGTTTATTCCCCAGCATCTTCACATTCAAGTTACAACTCAGATCCCACTGTTTCCCAAACTGCTTTAACTTGAAATGTTTTCTCTCTTCTTTGAAAGTCTAAGGTTCTCATTCTATATCATTCACTTAGATCCATAATCATATAATCCTTGCACCTGCACTTGACTATTTTCTAAGTCCTATATTCCCCTTTATATTATGAACTCCTTAAGGATATTTATTCACTCCTTTCACAATGATTTTTAGTGTTCATTCTGTGCCAGGTTTTTGCTTGCTGGTTCATTTGCTTGTTTTTTGTTTAATCTTCAGGGTTCAAGGAGCGAAGCACCCTATCTGTACACACAGGAGCCTACTAGTTTGGGACAAAGGAACCAAGGATTATAAAACTAAGCCTGAAGGGAGGTGTCTAATTCACATAATAGTATTAAAAAAGATGACTCAGGAGAAGAGACAAATGGATTGCTCTCTAAAAGGAAAAGGGAGCTAAGGAGCTTCAGAGAGAGGGTTAAAATATATGCAGAGAAGTGGGGATGTGAGAGAGTGGAGCTGGGAAACTCAAAAAGTCAAGGTAACGTGAGTCAAGAATGTGTGTTATGATGATGACTGTAGATGAAGTAGGAAAGGAGTATAATGTAAATTACTTGTTCAGTTTCCTTGTTTGCAAGTATCACATTCAGGACAGAAGAACCTCAATACGTGGATATTTATTAAATCAAGTTGAAAACATAGCCCATTAAATGATTTTCCCTTTTCACTAATATATCTGTTTGCATAAAGCATGACATGATATATGTTATATATATATATTTTTAAAGGACTCATTTATTTCTAGAGTATTAATCTGAATTGAATAACTTGCCTAAATATTTCTTATTCTTAAGGTATTCACTTGGATGATGACTATCTGGCTTCCTCGAGTCTTCAAAATAAGAATTAGGAAGATAAGTATATTTAAAATTTTCTTTACTGTAAATCAAAGAAAAATCTTTGTATTTTATCAAGAAATAAATACTGACTAGGCCTCATACTAACTGACCAGAGGGTGATTTCAAAAAGCAATGGCAGCAATTCACTATATAATGCTCTACTACAAATTACATTCTCTGAAGCTATGAGGAAAAAGAATATACTCTGAATCTAAGAAAGCAAACAAAAAACCCTACAGATCTCACATTTACCCATCTTGCCTACTTTGTCTTGATTAAGAAAATTCATATGTGGTAGAAGTACTGCTTTTACAAATGAATCATTTTATAATGCAGGAAGATGCTAGAACCTTATCAATAAACATATAACAACATTATATTTGTAACTTGACTTTAAATGATAAAGGAATTAATGCTAACCAAAAAATGACAAAATTCCACACATTTATATGAATTCTTATCTTGTCCATACTGAGGTTAATTAAATATTTCATACCAGGTTAAAATCAGTTTCATAATCTCTGAAGTATTTCACAACAAATCCTTCTTCAAAATTTACAATTTGTGGTGGACACTTACTGCTAACCATTTCTTCCACTGCTGCCTGAAACTAAATTAACAATAATTAATAAATAATAACTAAAGCTTTAGTAATTTATTTATGAAGGGTTAGAACATTAGTAATTTTACTACTAATCCTAATTAGTTTTAAAGGAATAATTTCATAAGATAATTCCCATGTTAGCCATAATTATGAGGTAGTTTCCTAAATAATTTTTAAATTTATATATGATAATCTCAGTATAATGACTGTTTCAAGATTTTTATTTTAGGGAATTCCCTGATAGTCCAGCAGTTAGGACTTGGCACTTTTACTGTCAAGGGCCTGAGTTTGATCTCTGGTCAGAGAATGAAGATCTCACGAGATGCTTGGCATGGCCAAAAATTTTTTTTTAATTAAAATAAAAAAGATTTTTATTTTAGAATGTCAATAGTTATATCCAACTGGCTGATCTTAGCTTATTTAGTTATTACATACTGTAGGCATATTTGTTTAGCAGTTTTTTAAAAGCATCAATGAGGTAAAACTAAATGAATTAGCCCCTCATTAAACAGTTCCAAATAAATAGCTTTCCCAATCAAATGAAAAATTAACTGGAAAAAAAAAATATACTCCAATGCATTCTATTTCTCAAAAGAAAAAATATAGATTCTGCAATCCTTTATTATTTAAGAAAAAAATCTGGATAATACAGGAATTGGTACACATTCATGAGGTCTATAATTTCCACACTGTTATTTCTCTGGCAAAGCATACATATTTAGAATTAAAGAGTTGAAATAGCGTATGATCTTTAGTCATCAAACAAATATTAACTCACACTCATTGTACAGGCAGTTGTGGAAATGCAGTAACTCACAAGCAAACATTCCTTATGAGCAGAAGCCCCATATACAGATACCCGGACCCTGCTGGCACAGACCTAAGAACTCCCCATTCATTCCCCCGTCACTGTGGTTTCTCCCACTTCTCTGTTCGCTATGAGTTGGCTCTAACCCACCATGCCAAGTAGGAGATATATTACCACTCCTTAAAATATGTTTTTGTAGAAGGCTGATGTTTAAGTAGCTTTCTGCTTGAAAAATGAACACAGCATACTTCAGCTTCTGATGACTGCGGTGTCAGAGGCCTAGAAGTGATCCCATCCCAGCTGAGTGTGAAAGTGTCCAAACTGGGTTTTCCTTTGGTTTGTTCTGTAATAGCCAGCGTGACATTGTTCCCTTCAAAAGCTTCATAACTGAGCAGATCAAAGTCTCCTGCAATGAAGTACCAAACAAAATTTGAGGCAGTCAATTAATTAAGTACCAATATAGCCATGAAAGAAATTCAGACTTAACAAAACTGGTTTTATTTGGAATTGCATTATCACACACAAAAAAAGGATGAACGGAGAAGATGCAGATCCTCGAATCTGAGACTTAGCCACAGTCGGTTCAGTTCAGTCGCTAAGTCGTGTCCGACTCTTTGCAACCCCATGAACCACAGCATGCCAGGCCTCCCTGTCCATCACCAACTCCNCCAACTTGAACATCTGGAAGTTCACAGTTCACGTACTGCTGAAGCCTGGCTTAGAGAATTTTAAGCATTACTTTACTAGCGTGTGAAATGAGTGCAACTATGCGGTAGTTTGAGCATTTTTTGGCACTGCCTTTCTTTGGGATTGGAATGAAAACTGACCTTTTCCAGTCCATTTAGCCATAGTAGAAATAGCAAAATAGCAGATAAAGGTAACCTATATATATTAAGGTTCTGTTTTTGTAGCTTAGAAGGATGCTTTGTAAGATAAACAGAAGCTGGGCATTGGAATCAAGAGGTAAAAATCAATGGGCAATAGAATATTCCAAAAATCCTTTTATTTTTGCTCCAGTACCATCATCATAGTGTAAAGGGCTAGACTGGGAACCACTCTTTTCCTCAGATATGAACAGAGTACAAAGGTGAATCACAGGGAACAGTCTCATGCCTGTGAGGCTTGTTTATACCATCTCACTTTGAGAGAAATCAGACTTTGTCCTCAGATGTTTCTCTTCACTAGGAAGATTCTTTAACAATGGAATCCTATTGCCTTTCTCTGTTGAGTAAAGTCCTAGAATTTGTCCAGTTATGATTTAAGTACCATATTGGTTAAGGTTTCTGCTGAACCTTTAAAATTTCTCTTTGATCTAAAAACATGTTTCTGAGAGAACAAAGAGAACAATATCTTTATTTATATAGCATTTTGACAAGATAACCTATGGGAAATTTTTAGAACTTCATGTTAAACAAAATTCTCTACTCAGCAATGAAATTAACAATTTCATACAATGAGACATAAACATTTTACTTATATGAATTAGAAAATAGTGATTGCTCCAAAAAAATGCAATTTGTTCAGGGATCTATTTCATGGGCCAGAAATCCCAAATACCCAAAGAAAGAAAGACAGTGTTAGTTGCTCAGTCGTGTCCAACTCTTTGCAACCCCATGGACTGTAGCTTTCTAGGCTCCNTAAACATTTTACTTATATGAATTAGAAAATAGTGATTGCTCCAAAAAAATGCAATTTGTTCAGGGATCTATTTCATGGGCCAGAAATCCCAAATACCCAAAGAAAGAAAGACAGTGTTAGTTGCTCAGTCGTGTCCAACTCTTTGCAACCCCATGGACTGTAGCTTTCTAGGCTCCTCTATCCATGGAATTTTCCAGGCAAGAATACTGGAGTGGGTTGCCATTTCCTTCTCCAGGGGATCTTCCTGACCCAGGGATCAAACCTGGGTCTCCTCCATTGCAGGCAGCGTCTTTACTGTCTGAGACATCAAATTGATTGCTAAATTTGGCTTTAAGACCTGAAAATGTAATTGGAAGCTAATAGCTGTTACTTGAAAAGGGTAAAGAGATCAAATAATTTGGGGAAATGCTATATTAAATACAGGTGCACTGCTTTTTTGGTTTTTATTTTTAGTGCTTTATTGTTTTTATTGCTCACTGCAGGATTCCTTGGGGATTTTAATATTCTAATGGGCTCTATAAATCTTCAAGGAGAAGGTGTGGTATGCAGTGTTTCTTATGTGGGTTTGACCAGAGAATCCTTTCAGTGGGCAAGATCTGGCCAGACTAAGTGTCTCCTGAGAAATACTGATTTACTTAAATTTCATTTCCAGAATTAAATATCTTCACTAATTTTTGCTAAAGTAGACTATTACTAATAGTGTATTTGTAGCTTATTGTATAGTGTGTTTCTCATATATTTAGAGCTGTACACTCTTTGAAATACAACTAAAATTTAAATTACAATATAAAAAATTTAACCATTTGATTTGTTTCTCCTGAAGTTGGTCAACACTATGAATCCACTTCCTTTCTCTTCCGATTTTATGGTGCTTTTACCTTTTTAAGTGGAGGTGCACAGGATACAAACTTGTTTCCTAGAAAAAACATTATAGAACTTCAAAATGAAATACATGCTTACCTCTAGTTGATATAAAGATTATCAGGTAAACGTAGCTTCGGGGGTCTTGTGTTCTTATTACTTGCACTGTGTCTGGTTTTATAGACCAGAGGTCATTTAAGGCTGACTGCAGTATGAACTCAGAAGCATCAGCAGGTAGCCAGACTTTGTATGAAATAAAATAAAATTAAAAAGTCAAATGATTAGGAACTTTAATCAGAAAAAAATGGGTTGCAATCTCTGCTCTACCACAACCAGCAGTGATGCCTTATATTTGAATTTTTTAAAGTACCTATAGCCTGTACCATAAGTTATTAATGAAATTATGTTCTGAAAGATTCAAATTCAATATTATTGACTACTTAATTGGATTGTGATCTATTGAGGACAGGGCTCATATTTTATTGCTTCCCATGGTAATAAGCATCCCATGTGGCAAATAGTAAGTATTCATCAGGATTTGCTTATTGAAATGACAGAAGTAGCAAAAATTATTTTTCTGGATTTATTATAATATAAGAAATACAATATCCTTATTAACAGATGAACTAGGGTCTCATAGCTCTATCGCTTAATTTGAGAAACTGAAAGAAATGATTACCTGTTTGTAATGATATATTTAATTCCTATTAACTTATACCTGTGAGTTGCAGGTATGTTTCTGTGTGTTTAAATATGCATTTATCATGGTCCTTACAGAAGAAAATGACAGTATATACCTGAAAGTTGTTTTTACTGATGCCATTTTCTATCCCAGTCTGAGAAGTTTTCTTCATAATATATTTTTTTGCTTCTTTACCTAGCATACTATTAAAACTGTATTTTCCAGATAGTAGAATTTGACTAGAGCAAATGCCTTTTTAAACTTTTGTCTATACATAAAGAGAAATAAAGTCTCCCTTATTTTGCACAGCTTACCAGTTTTTTCCATGTTATAGATCAACCTGTACTGGTAAAGTGAACATAAATTAGCTTCCACACACGGGCTGGTTAGCACGACCTTCTGCACTTCATTAGCTGCATGAGTTGTTTCCCAGTTTTCCAATGTTATAACCTATTCCCCAATTTAAAAAAAGCATCTATTTACTACATGGAAAAATACATTTTTAAAAGCATCATAAATCAGCTACCGCATGCCTCTATAGTTTATCGTAAACAATAAACTATTTTAAAGTGTAAGTCATCAAATAACAGGCTCTTTATAATTACAGATATTCCAAGGCACAACTGAATAAATTTCCAGAGTGCTTCCCCTTCAAACAGTATCTTACCTAATATAGTTAATAACCAAATAGAGTTCTATCTTTGAACATTTGCTTTCTCTAAGGTGAGTCTTTAATCACAGCCAACCTGTACTTCCTGGACAACCGCAGACTGGGATTTGATGACTTGCTCTTCATTCACGGCATCTTCTGTCTGTTGTTCAGTATAGACACTTTTATACTGGTACAGTCCAACATCCACAAAAGCACTTAGTCTGTACTCCTGCAGCAAGATTTCAATGTAATATCTGGAAAATAGAATAACTAAAGATTGGAACTTTTTCTCCAGAGCACTTAATCATGAATTTTGCTTTCAATGAATAAATTTCTACAGGATATAAAACACCTGCCCGATAAATGATTTATATTGTCCCCAGGTGGTGCTAGTGGTAAAGAACCTACTTGCCAACGCAGGAGAGGTAAGAGACAAGGGTTTGATCCCTGGGTCAGGAAGATCCCCTGGAGGAGGGCATGACAACCCCCTCCAGTATTCTTGCCTGGAGAATCCCAAGGACAGAGGAGCCTGGTGGGCTATAGTCCAGAGGGTCTCAAAGAGTTGGACACAACTGGAGTGACTAGCACACACACATACACACATCCCTGTTTTTAACTATCAAATTATTTCACAGCAGTTTGCTAGAAGAAAATGAGTTGTGTAAGATATCCGCATTAGAGATAAAGAAAATGACAAATTCACTCAGTTTTGTCAATAAATATTTATTGAGAAGAGATACTACCTTCTATCCTCAAGAAGCTGAAAACAATTACGTTGTAGGTTATAACAAACTTCCTGACATAAAACACAGAGGACACAGAGGGTAAAGTACTGTAATGTGAACAGGAAAGTGTCAGGTAGACTCAGACATACCATATATTTTTTATAAGAGCGCTTGTATGTGTCAGGGATGAAATTCTTATCCTAAGTTCCTTCAATATTGCCTCCACTTGTAACTTGGGAAATAAAACACTGTCTCAGGAGACTTTTACTGATTAGGCTGATCCAACAAGCTGGATGAGATTCACACCTCAAATCTGGACTTCTTGATTCCTGAGGGTCCCTGTCCATCATCCAACTGGCTATTCAGAATTAGCTGTTCACCCACCAGTTGTTACAGGTGAGTGCAAAGCTACCACTCTGTGTGTGCTCAGTCGCTCAGTTGTGTCTGGCTCTTTGGGACCCTGTAGACTGCAGCCCACCAGGCTCCTCTGTCCATGAGATTTCCCAGGCAAGAATACTGGAGTGGGTTGACATTTTTTCCACCAGGGGATCTTTCCTACTAAGTCTTTATCAGTGTCACACTGCTCCCATCTTTGACGAGGCCAGCTAAGAGTTCCTTTAAATGGCCTCACATCATTCAGCAGATACTCTTGTGTATGGAGATGAAGTGTCCACAGTTCATGAAAGACTGAATGAAGTGCATTTTTTATTGCCCATCTGGCAAGGAGATGGAGCTCTGGGTCATTTCCTCCACAGGACTGATACTGGAGGATTATGTTAGGCTTTCAGCTGCCCTGAGAACCTGTTTGCCATCTCTGCCAAATCAAGGTAGGCAATACTAATACGGAGCAGGACTTGGAAAATTGAAGTGAAGTGAAAGTTGCTCAGTTGTGTCCTACTCTTTGCGACCTCATGAACTATACAGTCCTTGGAATTCTCCAGGCCAGAATACTTGTGTGGGTAGCCTTTTCCTTCTCCAGGAGATCTTTCCCAACCCAGGGATTGAACTCAAGTCTCCTGTAATGTGGGTGGATTCTTTATCAGCTGAGCCACAGGGGAAGCCTGGACTTGGAGAAGAACCATTAAATTCTGTATCCTTATTGACAGCTTAAATATATTTTAAGGCACTTTCTACATGCTAGCACTTCACAGACATTACTCTATTAAGTGTCACAAAATACATAAATACATATATTATAAATATATGTATCGATACATATATTATTGTTTGTTCATATAAATTACAGAAACTAAGAATTTTAAAGACTGAAAAATTATTTAAAAGTTAGTAACTGAGGTAGGATTCAAATAGAAAGGGGGGTGACCCAAGAGATATGCACACAGAAATAGGCTGTATTATTTGAGTAAAATGAACTGGCAAGACAAGTTATCTTCGAAAAGGTCCCAGGGACCACTGCGCAACAAACCAGCCATGTGGCCTCAATTTCAGAACTCACGGGCATCATTACTCCTGCCAATGTGTAAATTCCAAGCTAGTTTGCAGACGCACAGATCATCAGGCGGCAGATGTATTACAAGCCACCTTCATGCAAGCTCTGTGCTCTTGTCAAGCAGGTAAATTGAACTCATTTTCCAAGGTCAAAGCAAAGCCTGAAGGTGTATTGACACTGAATAGCAATAGAAATTAACAAGATACTCCATTTATTCTGAATGGGCCTGGCGATCTTGATTAAAAAAGAAAAGGCTTAAGTATATAAAGCAGTGATAATAGAAGGGGGAAGAGAAAAAGAATGGAATGCTTACTATTCCTAAGACTTCAGTGAGAACATTAAGTGTAGTTTCTCTCAGGTACCACTGATCCCAGCCCTCTCTGACCAACTCCATGACGCTGCCTATGAGCATAATCTAATCAATATCTGGAAGGGTGATGTGGTAGAATGAAAAACAAAACCNAAGCAGTGATAATAGAAGGGGGAAGAGAAAAAGAATGGAATGCTTACTATTCCTAAGACTTCAGTGAGAACATTAAGTGTAGTTTCTCTCAGGTACCACTGATCCCAGCCCTCTCTGACCAACTCCATGACGCTGCCTATGAGCATAATCTAATCAATATCTGGAAGGGTGATGTGGTAGAATGAAAAACAAAACCCCTCCCACCAGGAAGCGAAGCCCAGGACGTCCCTGGTGGTCCAGTGGTTTAGAATCCACCTGCCAAAGCAGAGGACACAGGTTTGATCCCTGTTCCGGAACATCCCACATACCTCAGAGCAACTAAGTCCATGTGCCACAGCTACCAATGCGGCACTCTATAGAGCCTGAGAACTCCAACTACTGAAGCCTGTGTGTCTAGCCCATGCTCTGCAACAAGAGAAGCCACCGCAACGAGAAGCCCACACACCGTGACGAAGAGAGCCCCTCTGCTGCAACTGGAGAAAGCCTGAGTGCAGCAATAAGGACCCAGTGCAGCCAAAAGTAAATTAAAAAATACAAGGAGTGAAGTCTGTCTCTTCACCCACTGAACCTAAGTCTGGCCTTTTGCTTTAGTCACTGAGATATTAGCAAATGTGACATAAGCAGNAACTCATTTTCCAAGGTCAAAGCAAAGCCTGAAGGTGTATTGACACTGAATAGCAATAGAAATTAACAAGGTACTCCATTTACTCTGAATTGGCCTGGCGATCTTGGTTAAAAAAGAAAAGGCTTAAGTATATAAAGCAGTGATAATAGAAGGGGGGAAGAGAAAAAGAATGGAATGCTTATTATTCCTAAGACTTCAGTGAGAACATTAAGTGTAGTTTCTCTCAGGTACCACTGATCCCAACCCTCTCTGACCAACTCCATGACGCTGCCCATGAGCATAATCTAATCAATATCTGGAAGGGTGATGTGGTAGAATGAAAAACAAAACTCCTCCCACCAGGAAGCGAAGCCCAGGACGTCCCTGGTGGTCCAGTGGTTTAGAATCCACCTGCCAAAGCAGAGGACACAGGTTTGATCCCTGTTCCGGAACATCCCACATACCTCAGAGCAACTAAGTCCACGTGCCACAGCTACCAATGCGGCACTCTGTAGAGCCCGAGAGCTCCAACTACTGAAGCCTGTGTGTCTAGAGCCCATGCTCTGCAACAAGAGAAGCCACCGCAACGAGAAGCCCACGCACCCTGACGAAGAGAGCCCCTCTGCTGCAACTAGAGAAAGTCTAAGTGCAGCAATAAGGACCCAGTGCAGCCAAAAGTAAATTAAAAAATACAAGGAGTGAAGTCTGTCTCCTCACCCACTGAACCTAAGTCTGGCCTTTTGCTTTAGTCACTGAGATATTAGCAAATGTGACATAAGCAGAGTTTTAAAAGCCCCTGTGCATTAGGGATTACCCTCTCGACTGCTGGGACCCTGCAACAGCCTGTCATGAAAGACCTTGTGGCTTGAGATATCCTAGATACTTCAGTTCCTGCCAGGCCAGCCGAGACACCAGATATGCGAACAATGAGATCCTGGACCATTAATCACCAACTAACATAGCCAGGATCAAAAGAACTACCTAGATAATCATAAAATTGGCTTCCTTCAAGCTACCAAATCTGGGGGAATGGTTTCTTATGCAGCAAAACCTAACAAATACAAATGGTAAAAGGAAGGTAATTTACGTGAACTTCTTGATGTTCTCCATGTAACAGCTATTTTGCATATATCACGTTTTTTACCTCCCTGTTTTCTAGGAATCCTGAAGAGCTTTTTGAATGGGATTATTAGCTATTTGAATAATATTCTCATTTTATCTCTGAAATTGGACATTTCAGCACTACAAAATGTACCACATAAGGGCAGGGAGTATGTTTTAATATCTTTAGTATTAAATTTCCAGTACTTGGCCCAAGGTCTGAAATAAATCATAAGACTATTAAATACATATTAATTGTGGCACCAATCAATGTGGTTTTGTGGTTTTTCTCCAGCAACAGAGAAAATAGGAGCAGAGAACTTGATGACTGGATCGACTGAAAAGTCCTAGTAAGAAACTGAAGCAGGATTAAGGCAATTTCTGTAACAGGAATAATTTAGATTTCAAATTTCTCTAGTTAGCTGAATGCCAGTATTCTTGAGAATATAGGAACAAAATGTAACAAAATTATGGAGAATGGCTAATTACAAATTGAACCAATAAATTAACATCACTTCCACCAATGAAACAAATTTAAAATATATATATATAAACTTATGGTTTTAAAATATCACACAATAGTTTAAAGAAAAGAAAAAGTCTTACTCTTTTCCTTCTTGAAGATGAATATCATCTGATCTCTGTGTTGGGCTGGAAAAATAATTGTTGGCATTGGAAGAATGATAGGCAATCCTCACCTTATCCCAAAACGACAGAGAAGGACAGGGGGGAGGAGAGAGAGAGAGAACTTATTAATAAGACTTCTCAGTATTTATTTATCATTTATTATTTCTCTCAATCTTAGACCTTTTATGAACAGAAAAACATGAAAATATTTCATATTTTTCTTCTAATATATTATTCATGATGAAAGAATTTTTAAAAATTATCAAAGCTCACTTCACTCCTGCCAGCATTAATGAACATCAACCACACTACTCCATGAACACACATGGATCATAGCTTTTCCACAATTAGAACTGCAAATGGAAAATTTAAAGACCCATACTGGGAGGAAGGTTGCTTATTGTTAAATAAAATATTCTTTTTTTCTGCAGAAAACTTTGAGGGACTTAATCCAAATGAGATCATTAAAAAGAGATATGAAAGATGCCAAAGATCACTAAATGGGTCTACACTCTACAAAGAGAAGACTTTAGGCTTCCCAACAGAAATGACTACATTGTCTTTAAAAGAAGCATATTGAAAAACTACTGCAAAATTGGAATTCATGTGTTCCAGGAAGGCATTTAAACCTGTTCATCCAGTCTAGGAGACAACCTTGCCATATATGTAGTGAGTAATTTTTATTTGCTCTATCAGTTTCACATTTGTGAAATGGTCCTTCCCTCATAGCTCAGTTGGTAAAGAATCCGCTTGCAATGCAGAAGGCCCTGGTTCGATTCCTGGGTTGGGAAGATCCGCTGGAGAAGGGATAGGCTAACCCACTCCAGTATTCTTGGGCTACCCTTGTAGCTCAGCTGGTAAAGAATCCATCTGCAATGTGGGAGACCTGGGTTCGATCTCTGGGTTGGGAAGATCCCCTGGAGAAGGGAAAAGCTACGCACTCCAGTATTCTAGCCTGGAGAATTCCATGGACAGTCCATGGGGTTGCAAACCATGAGGTTGCAAAGAGTCAGACATGACTGAATGACTTTCACTTTCACTTCCTAAAGAAATAACATAAAACATGTAATAATGTAACGGACACAAATGTTCAACAGAGTATTATTTGTTATCATAAAATATCAGAAGTTAAAAATGTATCAGTATGTGGAAAGTTACTTAACTTTAGTAACTCATGCAATAATATACTAATTAGTCATCAAACATTGCATCATAAAAGCTATTTAATAATATGTGAAAAGACTAATACATGATAAAAGTGATTATAAATTTGGTCACAGGATCTTATTTATGTAAAAAATAAAATATAGACAAAAGGACATAAAAGACTAAAATCTCATGATCAACTGATAGTGAAACAGACCTAGCAGAACAGTGAAATATGTGTACTCTTCTCCAAATTTCCTACGGGTGATTATAATCTTTTCATAATAAAAATAATCTTTAATTTTAAAAGAAATGTATTTTTTTCCTTAGTGTGGAAAATTTAGGTATGGGAAAAACATTTTCTTTTAGACAAACAGTTTTTCCATAATGACTTTATGGCTCATATCACATGTGTTAAAATAGTCAAGTACCCATCACATAGATTCTTCAGTATATTCATTGGTTTTAGTGTCGAATAAATGGGACACATAAAGGTTAACATATTGTTTCTATAACACCACGTGGTATGCTGTGGCTTCCCTACCTTATCTTCTGGAAGTCCAGTCTGGCTGAAATAAATAGCATAACGGTCATCACCTTTGATGTAGAATCTATAAACGTCAGATTCTGGAGCCACCAAAAATCCACTGAAACGTGCAACAAATGTGTCTTGTTCCATGGGCCAAACATAGGAAGCTGAATCCACCCAAATAGCACCCATGTACCCTGGAGTTTTTTCACTGTATTCGAGTATCTCTTCAAGACGTACTGGCCGGCTATTATTCCACACCTCAAGCTTTAGGCCTCTCCCTCCTGAACATAATAAAGAAGGCTTTCATCAGAATTTTGATGCAATACCTCAATAACTTTTACTTGGGTAGTGCTTATAGATATTCTATTTCTATTCACATTTTTAGAGTATATGTATAAACAAAACAATTACATATATCTCTAGCTGTATCTGTATCTGGAGGATAGAGTGCTACTAAGACAGTCTACAATTTATTTATTATTTCATACATCTAAACCTCTGATTCTACATTATGTAAAATGAGTCTAATATTATGACTTGTGTGGCTGCTATGGGGATTAGATATTATACACACACACACACACACATATGCAAAGTACCTGGTACTCAGCAAATGCCTTACATAAGATAGTAATAATATAATTATTACTTTTGATAAGACTGATGTTGCTTTATGTAGTCAAGACTCAAAATTTCAAAATTCAGACTATTTGATTACAAAACATTCACCCTGATTATTATCTCTAATAAAAGTTACTTGTTTAATGGCTCAACGAACACACACTGTTGGCCTTAGGTTTCTGTTAATACTTTTCTTCTTTTTAACATTACTNATATAATTATTACTTTTGATAAGACTGATGTTGCTTTATGTAGTCAAGACTCAAAATTTCAAAATTCAGACTATTTGATTACAAAACATTCACCCTGATTATTATCTCTAATAAAAGTTACTTGTTTAATGGCTCAACGAACACACACTGTTGGCCTTAGGTTTCTGTTAATACTTTTCTTCTTTTTAACATTACTTGGTTCTCTAGGATATCATTTCCTTCTTGGACAGAACCAGAGAGAGAACATTCTCATTTAAAATAAATTTACACTTGCCAGATTGAGGGCAAGAGGAGAAGGAGATGACAGAGGATGAGATAGTTGGATGGCATCATTGACTCAATGGACATGAGTTTGAGCAAACTCAGGGAGATAGTGAAGAACAGGAAAGTCTGGCCTGCTGCAGTTCATGGGGTCACAAAGAGTCGGACACAACTTAGTGACTGAACAACAACAACACTTGCAGTGTTATTTTTTCCTAATTATAATGGTTAAATCCTTTTGAGTTCCATTTTTCCCCATTCCCTGTGATCACACCGAAATCATTCTAGATAAGCACTTAACCTCTGCCATTTAAGAAGAACTAAAGAGCCTCTTAATGAAAGTGAAAGAGGAAAGTGAAAAAGTTGGCTTAGCGCTCAACATTCAGAAAGCTAAGATCATGGCATCTGGTCCCATCACTTCATGGTAAATAGATGGGGAAACAGTGGAAACAGTGACAGACTTTATTTTTTGGTCTGAAAAATCACTGCAGATGGTGACTGCAGCCATGAAATTAAAAGACGCTTGCTCCCTGGAAGAAAAGCTATGACCAACCTAGACAGCATACTAAAAAGCAAAGACATTACTTTGCCAACAAAGGTCTGTCTAGTTAAAGCGATGGTTTTTCCAGTAGTCATGTGTAGATATAAGAGTTGGACTATAAAGAAAGCTGAGCACCAAAGAATTGATGCTTTTGAACTGTGGTGTTGAAGACTCTTGAGAGTCCCTTGGACTGCAAGGAGATCCAAACAGTCCATTCTAAAGGAAATCAGTCATGAATATTCATTGGAAGGACTGATGCTAAAGCTGAAACTCCAATACTTTTCTCCCCTGATGTGAAGAACTGACTCCTTGGAAAAGACTCTGATGCTGGGAAAGATTGAAGGCGGGAGGAGAAAGGGACAACAGAGGATGAGATGGTTGGATGACATCACCGACTTGAAGGACATGAGTTTGAGCAAGCTCTGGGAGTTGGTGACGGACAGGGAAGCCTGGTGCTGTGGTCCATGGAGTCGCAAAGAGTTGGACACAACTGAGTGACTGAACTGAACTATTTTTTAACTGGGAAAAAAGCATTTAAAATGTTTCCATTGGCCTGTACCAACATTTAGCAACAATCATTTGATCTGAAATAAAAGTACCTTCATATTCTATCAATAGAGCTTTCACAGGGTGTCTGAGAAACTTAGGCCAGGTTTACCTCCACTGGTATAGCCTTGATTCTGCTAATTTAATAGAAATATTTCCTAATCCAGAAATAAAAAGAAAAGAAAAACTAGGAAGAAATTTATTATCGTTCTCACTACAAATTGTAAAAAGCTCAAATAGTATTTTTTGTTACTAGGTTATGGGCTGAATGTTTGGATCCCCTTAAAACTAAAATGTTGAAACCTAATGAAACCTAATGACCAATGTGAAGGTATTAGGAAGTGTGGCCTGTGGGGAGTGTTCAGGCCATGGGAGTGGAGCCCTCAGGAATGGGATTAGTGCCCTTATGAGAGACCTGACAGAGCTCCCTAGCCCTGCATAAGCCTCATCTATGAGGAACAGGTTCTCATCAGATACCTAATCTGCTAGTGCCATGATCTTGGATTCCTAGCCTCCAGAATCTTGAGAAATCAATGGTGTTTATAAGCTATTCAGTCTATGATGTCTTATTATAGTAGCCTGAACAGAATAAGATGCTACAGATATCTTTCAGTAATATTCCTCTTATGCAAATATAGAAATGGTCTTTCTCTCCAATAGTGACTTACCTGGATATACAGTTCGGAGAATAGCAGGTTTAGGCGGTGTCTTGCAACATATGCTATTTTCTGTGACATTCAAAATATGACAGTCTTGGCCTACAGAGAAGTAAGGGCAGAACCATTACTATAGAGCTTCAGAATGCAAACCACACCAGCCTAACTTGGAGTGCTTTTTCAATTAGAACCGAGACACACAAGCAAGAGGCAAAGCTGAAAGGTCTTCATTTCCTTTACATGTTCTCCATCAAAGCTTATCACTCATTAATTGTCCTTGAGTTGTACATTAGTTGTACTTCCACAAGGCAATATTTTGCTGGCAAAATCTCACAAATCTGAGTTAGAATATTTCATAATTTCTGAGAAACAAAGTTAAAAGTTTGATAAAATGATGTCACTGTAAACTATTTTATCTGGGTTCAAAGTGAATCCTTATATGTTTCGTTCCCTGGAGAAAAGTTTCTGAATAAATCAGTGATGTTTAAAATTTACAAAAGTAGACGATTCCAGTCTTCTTAGGATGAGAGTGGTTTTGTTCAAGTTTTTAAAATAAAACCAAAAAAGATAATTTTAAAATAAATTTATAATAATTTATTTCACAGACAGATGGAAACCAAAACAGACAAGGTTTTAAATAAGAATGATTATCATAATACATAAGCACAATTAGACTTGAGTAAGAGTTTACATTTTAGACGCCCAAGTGCTCCTCACAGTGCTTCATGAAAGGTCAACCCTCATTAACTATTTACTGACATGGAAATAATCCATGAATACAGAAGTAAGGGAAATGGAGGAAAGCATCTTTGCCAAGTTTTGTTTGGTGGCCTGGAAAATGTACACTTCAATACAACCTTTCACTACTTAAATGCTTTGTGGACGCAAGATCACTGAACTATAACACAGTACATTTTAACAATGTTTTAAACCAACTTAACTCATTTTTGTTGGAGCAAAGGAAAGAGACAAAAACCAATCATTTTCAAGAAATTATTGAGGATTCAGAATCTCAAATCTGGCTGCACTTTAATGGCAAAGAAATACTATATAAAAAAAACTTATCATGTAATCTTTGTAGATCAGTTGTATCATAATGTCAGATGTAAAACATACAAATTCAAAATTGTTTATGGTTCTGCTTTTAATATTTTAAAAGGTAGTAAAACAGAAAAATATGTTATATGAAATGTTAAAATCTTTTGGCCTATGAAGATGGCCAGGAAGAATTCATGGATAGGAAAGATGTCCTATGAATGCTACACAAGGTTGCTTTCTGTGAATTTCTTTTCTTGAAATCACATTTTGGCTAGCTCATCAGCAGATTCCTTAAAAGCAGAAATCACCTGAGCAGAAGGCTTGATCAGAAAAATTACATGCCAGGTACTTGGACAGACATCCTGTTCTTTGTCCATCAAGGTAGGTAAGGTCATTTTAACTCAGTGAGAAGATCCCCATTATACATTCATTCCCAACTTCCCTTTTGAGCTGCCTAGCTCTCTACCTTTGAGCAGATCTGAACCAGGCATATGAAAGTGATGCACATCCAGGGAATCAAGCCCAATATATATTTTGTGAATCAATTAATGCTCTTTCTAAGGCCAATACGATCTGTAATTACTGATGTCCAGACAAGACAGAGTATATGACAAAGGGATGAGAGGCTCCCGAAATGCCACTTCAAATTTCCCTGTAATTATCTAGCCCATTAAGAACTAGTAACAGTTCAGAGAGGTAATTTGAAAGTCTGTTAACTAGAGGTTATGTGTGTCTTTAGCGCAGCGAGCAATTTGTTGACGGCAGCCATGATGCTTCGGTGCTGACCTCAGAGCCCAAATCCTAGTCACATAAGGCTGCAAGGAGCAGTCCTCACGGAAAATTGCAGTGGGCAAAGCATCAAGCTCCAGGACCAAAAGCCCATCTGGAAATGCCAGTTCTTAAATTAAGACATGAATTGAGCACAACTACTATTTTTCACAGAAATAATTAAAGGAAGTATTCATTCTTTCATTAAAAAATCATGAAAAATACCTCCAACTAAAACTCGGACTGGGAAATCTGTCTGATCAAAGAACCGTCCACTGATTGTTAGCAAGGTGCCGCCTTGAGTGCTTCCTTGTGAAGGTGAAATCCTAGTGATCTCTGGGATGGGGAGGGGAAGGACAAGAAATAAAATGTCATGAATATTCCACAGAAACGTAACTGTTTGTCTTTTACAAATTTTCCCAATTACCTAGCCATAGCAAATAACACAGCAAAGGTACTGGATTACCAAAGGGATGAAGCAGGTGTTCCGATCTTTGGTCTCTGATGCAGTCTTGCAGAGGACAATAAACATGGCTTTCACACAGACCTGTGTCTCCTGGGGACCAAGGGTTAGTGGTAACTGGTACCAAACAGACACTGGTGATGGAAGGATCCAGAGAACAAGGAAAACCTGGGCTAAGCATAGAGGTTTGCTTCCAAATGAAAACAAGAAAGCAAGAGAACAGCCCCTTTTTCTATGCTCTTTAAAAGTGAAATCTTTCTTATATTTCCGGACCAACATCTCATATTTTTCTCACATACTAATACATTAACTATGACTGGGATGCTTGCAGCTTTGTACATAAGAGTCTTAGGTATACTGGTAAAATAGACCAGTAATGATACATGGTACATTCTTTTTAAAAATTTTCTTATTGGTTCATTCTATCAAAGTTCTATGTATTTTTCCATAGGAGTTTAACATTAAATAAAACAGACTTCTGTAGCCTAGACAGTAAAGAATATGCCTGCAATGCAGGAGACCTGGGTTCCATCCCTGGGTCGGGAAGACCCTTTGGAGAAGGGAATAGCAACCCACTCTGGTATTCTTGCCTGGAGAATCCCATAGCCAGAGGAGCCTGGCGGGCTATAGTCCACAGGGTCACAAAGAGTCGGACACGACTAACACTTTCACGTTAAGTTTCATAGTAAGTTTCCAGAAAAAAACAGGATAGATCATATTTGATTATAAGGCACACATTTTTTTCATTTTTGAACATCTTTCACGTCTGAATCACCTCAGGCCTGGCACTGAGATCTCTTTAAATTGAGATAAATTATGATCTCCTTGAGGAATTTTTTGGACCACACTGAAAGCATAAATCTCCGAGAGTGCTGGTCTGTGAGTTTAAATTGACAGCAGAGATTTGTTTTCCTTCCTTGATCAACATACCAAGCTGAGATGCATAAGTTCCCTGCTGTCTCTCTTAGTGAGATAAGTTTATTTCTCAATCAACCTGACACCGGAAATGTAGTTTTTGGCTACAGATCCTGGCTTTTTGTAGATCCTGGCTTAATGTCAGGGCTTCCTAGCACACTCCTTATCTTGGGTGTTTTTTCATTCTTAGAACTGCATAAAACAATACAGGACACTTTACAATCACTGTGTATTTTATTTGATGAAATAAAGTAATATGCACTTCTCTTCCCCTGCCTTCCCCTCACACAGAAAGGTCACATACCTGCGTATGTTTGAAACATTGAAATTTTGTTGAGAGAAGAAACAAAATATGCCATTTTTTCTGGTAAACTCCTGTTTTAAAAAAAAGTAAAAATTCTTGCTTTAAAAATGACCTTTACTTTGGGAAATTTTCTTTTACTTCAGTGGTAGAAATCATATCAAAATTTACAAAGGGCCAAGAAAGAACTTTTGAGGAAAATAAAGATGTTCTATAGCCTGGTTTATTAAATCCACAAATATACCAAACACATTTGCCAGCACTCACTGAAATGCACATTTAAAATATGCACCTTTCATTATATGCAAATAAATAAAGTTCAATAAAGTAAGAATTTGTGTTAACATAAAAAAATAAACACACAGGAGGACTGCCCTTCATAAAAGTTAGGCTCTATGCATGACCATCTGGGGCTCTCTGTGCTCTTATAAGCCATTTAGTGATAGAATAACTAACATCATTGAACACTTATCAGGTATGCTAAAATTTTTAATTTTTTAAGCTTTTAATTACTATGCTATTTAATTCTTATATCAATCCCATGAGGTAGGTAATACCAGAGAAATTTTTTCTTAGTCAAGATCAGTGATTTCCCTGGCAATCCAGTGGTTAAGACTCTTCCCTTCCAATGGAGGGGGCATGGGTTTGATCCCTGACCAGGGAACCAAAATCCCACGTGCCATGCAGCATAGCCAAAAAAAAAAAAAAAAAATTAGTTGACTGTTATCTTAGTCAAGATCACAAAGACAGTAGCAGAAATGGAATTTGAACCAGGCAGTTTGAGTCCAGAGCCCTGGGTACTACACAGTTCTCCTCTCTAGCCACTAACTTACATGAGATACAAAGGGTGAGTGAAGTTCACAACAGTCCACCAGTTAAGTCACCCTTAATAAACACAGAGGCTATTCATGTTTTTGATAGATACATACTTGGACTTCCATAGTCTAAAGGGCTAGGAATGGAAAGAATATGATCCTAAAACTGAATGCTTTCTCTTAATTACCTCCATTAAACTCATAATTAGAAAAGTTAAGATATTCTAATGTTATCTAAGACTCTGAACCCATTCATCATAATTAGAGCACAATGAACCAGAATCTATAAGGATAATGGAAACCTTTTGGTGGAGACCAAGTCAACTCTCTATGAACCTAACACAGGCATTATACTGTGTATCTGCAGAGCTAAAGAGTCCCTGAAAATGTGCTATGCTAAATTAGTCATTTAAGAAGTTCACACTGGATTTTAAATGTTTATATTAGAAGCCTTTCAACCGATTTCTTAAAGATCTAAAATGAAGCCAGTTCCAACAATGTCTGTGGTCAGATCCTGTCTCTGAAAAATTAACTCTTGCTTTTTAAGCTGGTGGGGAAATTGCCTCTTGAAATAAAACTGGAATGTAATTTATTTAGTATGACACTGAGGTGATTTTCACTAATTCATTGATAATAACTAGGCATTTCTCAATTAAGAGAGTCTCATCTAAACCTTATCAGTTTGGAACAGCTGTTGTTTGAACTTGGGGCAATAGAAGAGGGAAGGTTGCCCATTAAAAGAAATACAGAATGCATACAACATTGTAAATCAAGTATACTTCAACAAATTTTCTTTTTAAAAGGAATACAAAATAGATGTCACACGGTCTCCAATTGGTTCATCTGATATTCAGGAATGCTCCAGGAATTTGTAAAATATGGATTTTATTAATTATAAAATGACATTTTAAAAATGGCATGTAATCTTAAAACTAGATTTTTAAGTAGCAAATATCGTGTTTTTAATAATCACCTTAAATTCTTAAGACTGTTTTATATAGAAATATAATTTCTTAAACTCTGAGACACTAATACAAAAGGAAATCCATTGGCTTAAAAAAGGAAACAATGATTATAAGCCAAGATCACAGAATTAACAATTTTATGCAACATTTTTGCCTATATACGTACAAATTTTCTAATTTTGTGGGTATGTTAATGCTGCATATTGATTTATGTATACCTGTCAATCACAATCAAGCTCAATCACTCAAACCTTCTATTTTTGGATAATTATTTCTCTGAGAGACATGTGATGAATTTGGCAATTAGCACCTCTCATTCAGACTTGGAACTAAGAATTCACTTTTCTCACCTTAGGAAGAATGACATTGAGAGCATAAAGGAACCATATATAGTTCACAAAATCATTTAAAACTCGATATCATTGCTTCTAACATGTTTTGCTAATATTTCAATAAAATCCTATTGTCTTATCTTATCAAGTTATATTTAAGTAGCCCATGTCCTTACAGAAAATCACAGTTAAGTCATGGGACTAAGTTACTGTCCCATGTAAATCATAAAGGTAAATCTTAGCTCTGTTTACATATCACCCACTCTGGCTTTATCTTGAATTATAAAATTCTTCAAGATTTTAGTGCAGTGTATATTATACTATAATAAAGTGTTTGGTGGTTAGGACTTGGCACTTTAGTAATTCCCTGATGATGATCCAGTGGTTAGGACTTGACACTTTCACTGCCGGAGCCTGGGTTCAATCTCTGTTTGGGGAACTAAAATTCCACAAGCCACGAGTCATGGTCAAAAAGTATTAATAATAAAAACTTTAAAAAAAGAAAAAATACAGTCCCTGGGCTTTGGGAACCCACAATTTTTTAAAAAGTGTGCCTCAATTTCTTCAGCTGAAAAATGGTACTAATAGTACACATTCCATAAGGTTGTTTTGATATTCATTAATGGCTTAAAATAGGGCAGGCACACGGTAAGTCTCAAATTTAAGTATTATGGTTATTATTATTATAAATAATTTTAAAAATAACTGATTAAAAAAAGTGTCCAGCCCAGGTTTATAACTTGGCAATAAATCTACTGACTTTAGGTGTCTGGAACTAGCTCATCTGTAAATACAGTGATAATGGATTTAGTTTCACCAACCCAACTGCATTTCCATACATGCAGGGACCAAATCTCATCATTCTCTTACACCCTGTAAACAATGAACAGGAATAACATCTACTTTGATTATAATATTGCCACTCTTTCCAAACTTCTAATCACTGAGTCTCTCTTCAGAGACAAAAAAATCAACAATTTTTCATCATCGGTCTACTACATTAGCATTGGATGGCTAAATGATGTGACCTATTTGGATTTCAATCAACCAGGAGATGCTATGACATTTTGGGAAGAACAATTTAGGTTTGGCACATCATGGTCCTGCCCATAAAAAGGCAGCAGCATGCTCCAGTGACTGGGAGGGCCAGCAAATGCCCCATACACAACCTTGTGAACGCTCCAGGAGTCGGGTAATCCCCCCACGGTAGAGAATCCTGGGTCAGGGCGTTAAACAGTGATGAGATGTGGTTCTGTGACTGAGACCCTCCATCGGTCATGGCAAAGCACCGGGACAAAAGGCTTAGGTCCTGGGGTCAGACTGCATGGGTTCACATTCTAGCTCTCTTTCCTACCAGCTGAATATTCATAGGCAAATCATTTAATGTTCCTAAGTCTTGCTTTCCCAGTGTGCAATATGGGATAGATGAAAATACCCAATTTATAGGTTCTCTGGGAGTATTGAGCTAGATAATATATGTAAAGTGCTTAATGCCATGCCTGCCACTAAAAGTTCCTTATTATATCTATGAGACTTGCAACATGTGCTGAGATTTGCATATTCTCATATTTCTATAAGTACGTGATGGTCTTTCTGATTGAAATTAGGATATCCGGAAATAAGTTCTAGTTTTACTAGAAATCATAAATATAAGTTATTAATATTGGTATTAGAATGAACGATTAAAAGCTGTAGCTACCATCTTTCACAATTCTATTTGTCTTGATACTTTAAGAGAAACTCATTATCAGGTAATACTAACCATGAAGTTTTATTTATTCTTACATTCAAAAAAAATTTAATTACTTATCAAAACAATTTTATAAACAAGAAGGACTACAAAACATAAAATAACACTTTTTCATATCACAATCAAAGATTTTTTTTTATTCATTGTTTTAAGTAATGCTAGATTTCCCAGCAACTGAAAGGTCATGTCTGAGACACAAATTACTAGTGAACAGGAGTTACAGACTCCTTAAATGTTAATTTGGGTAAAGAGATTAATTTTTTGAAAGTAATTAAGTTTTTAATCTAGAGATATATAGCACAAAGTAAATATACACTTTTATTTTATTTTCCCAGTTGAATCAATTATGAAAATTATTATTTACAAAATGATCTACCTTCCATAATCACTATCCAAGATGAAGCTGACATTGTGATGACCTGGAATTAATTAAAATACACAATCAATTAAATTCTCAATCACAGGAGAATAATAACTGTGTATTATAAAGCTGATTTAAAAGCAAAGAAAATTAACACCGTAATTATGCAACCATCTACTAATCTGCAAAGAAATGAAAACGAAATATCTTAAAGAAACATCTACTACTTTAAGATATACAAATAAGATGTCTCAAGGTTATAACCAGGAAAACCTCACAAAGTATAACAATGAATGAAGAATAAAAGAACATATATGTAATCATATTGCCCTCAATTTTCTTTCATTCATTTAACAACCATTTAATTGGGTCAGTGATGCGTTGAGAGGTACAGGGTGAGCACACTGTCAAACGGAGGATATAGTCAGTCAAAAGCACAGAGAACTAAAAACTGTGATAAAGCTATCAAGGAAAAGGAGAATGAACTTTGAGAATGTAAAGCTGGGGATCAGGCTTTTTCGAAGACATGACATTTTATTTGAAACTTTCAGGACTGGAAACTTGCAAAGGCTGTGAGGCAGAAGGAATGTGTATATGTGTGTGTGTGTGTGTGTGTGTGTGTGTGCGTATATATGCACGTGTGTGTGTGTGTTAGTTGTTCAGTCCTGTCCACACAGACTGTAGCCCTCTAGGCTCCTCTGTCCATGGAATTCTCCAGGCAAGAATACTGGAGTGGGTTGCCATTCCCTTCTCCAGGGGATCTTCCCAACCCAAGGACTGAACCAGGATCTCCTGAGTTTCAGGTGGATTCTTTACCATCTGAGCCACCAGAGAAGCCCAAGGCAGAAGGAATAAAACTCATTAACTGGAATAAAACTCATTAACTAAAATGTTTATGATTCTGAGGTACATAGAGCAAGGAGTAAAAATCAGAGTAAAATTAAAGCTACAGGTAAACAGCTAAATTAGTAATGGAAACATTTAAATGACAGAAGAAATGGGAAAAAAAGACACTTGAAGACACTTTGGTGTAAATCTTAGAAAAAATTTTTTCATACATGCTTACGTGATGCTGAAAAAAGCCAAGGTAAACAGGGAGTGCTAATATTAAAAAAAGGGATGAGGCTACAGGCGCGGTCTAAGAGAATACCAAACAAGGAAATACAGCCACGCATATGTGAGAACTATGATAAATGATGGTCAACACTTACCAATGTAAGTTCCACTCATCTTACAAACCATAGAACCCATGTCTCCATTTGGGTGATCTAGTTTTAGACCATACCTAATAAAATATGCATTTTAATTTCAAAGTTTACATTGACATTGAAGTTTTAAAATATTGTGTTTCCCTCAAAAAATCTTATGAATTTCAGAATATGTATCAGGACAGAAAATATTGCTACAACAAAAATTTTTGTAAAAGGAAAATATTTCCCAATCTTAGCTGAAGTTACTTGAATAAATATTTCCCAGTCTTAGCTGAAGCTATTTGAATAAATATTTCCCAGTCTTTGCTGAAGTTATTTAAAAATTAAATATTTTGCCATTAGTTTGGTCATCCCCATTGATATTCCTTTTAAAGAATTTAAAACACTACCAAGTGAAACAATTATTTGCTAAAGGTATTTCTCAAAATACTTTTCTCAAGATAATTTAAACAACAGTTCATATCATAATAGACTGGAGATAGTGGAGATCGGGTTACATCTAACTATATCAATGACTGATAAATTACTATATCAAATATTACAATTTATACTGTTATAANAAGAATTTAAAACACTACCAAGTGAAACAATTATTTGCTAAAGGTATTTCTCAAAATACTTTTCTCAAGATAATTTAAACAACAGTTCATATCATAATAGACTGGAGATAGTGGAGATCGGGTTACATCTAACTATATCAATGACTGATAAATTACTATATCAAATATTATAATTTATACTGTTATAAAGCATTTAGATATGCAATATTGCTAGAAATTACTATTTAAATCTATGTTTATATCTACTATTTATTTTTCTAAAGAAAATTATTTGAATTACTTACAAAGTGTCAGACTGTGATATGAGAAGCTCACAGGGCATTCCTCCAATATAAACTCTGTATAAATATTTTATTGGAAAAGATCAAGTTGTGTTTAATATATTGTTTCAAAATGCTCTCCTCCCACCAAGCTTACTGCCACCTTATTTTTTTTCTCCCAATCACTTAATAGTATCCATGATTCATTCAACAAACATCTACTGATCACTTACTATGTTATAGTTTTTGCTCTAGATGCTGGAGCACATCAGTGAGCCAAGATCTCTGCCATTATAGACTGACAATCTAACTGGGGAAGAATGGCAATAAACATGATAATCATAACATATTTGGTGTGTTATAAAGTGATTAATACTATAAGGGTAGCAAACGTAGATAACGGGGACTCTTCCATCTGAAGTTCAATTAATTCCAATACAAAATATAATTTTGTAGTTAAGTTTCATATGAGTTAAACAAGACTCACATCTCACAAAATAATTGGGATGAAAAGAATATCTAATAGGATCAGTGCCAATGAAAGGGGAACAAGAAGCTGAGAAGGATTAGAAGCCGAGAGGAAAATCTGCCCTCACATTTCTTTCCCCAGCTGACTAGACTGACCTATTACTTTAAGGCTGATAGAACCCAGTGATACTGGAGGCTTGTAGGTAACTGACAGCTATCACATTCTTTGCAACACCAGACTAAACCCCCAGCTTCTGGGACAGCAAATCTGGATACAAAATAAGGCCAGATACAAGCCTGAATTGTAAAAAACAGCATATCTGCTAGCAGAGAACTTTGAACTTTTTAACATACTTTTCATACAAATTCTTTCATTTGATCATTACATTAGGTTGTAAAGAAAGTAAACTGAATTACTATACCTATTACAGAAATGTATGGGTTCATATTCTCTTTCTAACCTTTCGTTTCACTGCAAATAAATAACAAACTTGCTGCTGCTGCTAAGTCGCTTCAGTCGTGTCAGACTCTGTGCGACCCCATAGACGGCAGCCCACCAAGCTCCCTCGTCCCTGGGATTCTCCAGGCAAGAACACTGGAGTGGGTTGCCATTTCCTTCTCCAATGCATGAAAGTGAAAAGTGAGAGTTTACAGTGTTACTACATTAAGTCCTGGCAACTTATGTGTTAGTACTTACACGTTAGTAACTAGTATCCTTCCATTTTACACATGAAGAGACAGCCAGGGAGGATAAGTAGCTGACCCAAGCCTGCTGCCAGGAAGGGGTAGAGCAGGAATTCAAACCTAGAAAGCTCTGCTCCATTCTTAACCATACCCTGTAATTCCTACAGTGGTGTGGGTTTGCCTGTCTATGGTAATAATACCCTACTTGCCCTTAAATACATATGTTTAATTTTTTTCCTCACTCTGTTTTTTAGACCTAAAGCTCCTTTAGTAGGCACTAGGTCCTTGAGCCATTTGCATGTCCTCTATCATTTGTACCTGGTCTGAATGTGGAGATTTGGCCAAACTGACAAAGCTTGTGAGAAGCAGAAGCAACTTGGGTGTTTGGTCTTCTGACTTTCTGTCAAGACTCAGCCCATCCACTGCTCCCACTTACAAAATTCAGGCACAGTACTGTCGGATACTGGAGAAGGCAATGGCACCCCAGTCCAGTACCCTTGCCTGGAAAATCCCATGGATGGAGGAGCCTGGTGGGCTGCAGTCCATGGGGTCGCTAAGAGTCGGACACGACTGAGCAACTTCACTTTCACTTTTCACTTTCATGCATTGGAGGAGGAAATGGCAACTCACTCCAGTGTTCCTGCCTGGAGAATCCCAGGGATGGGGGAGCCTGGTGGGCTTCCATCTATGGGGTCGCACAGAGTCGGACACGACTGAAGTGACTTAGCAGCGGCAGCAGCAGCGGAGTGCCTTGAAGGCTCCAGTGTCACAATGAATGTGATAGAAATGAGATAAAAGCAGTTCTACAACTTTTGCCAATAGACCAATGTGTGATTTTTTTTCCTACATTTATATATATTAATAGTATCTCAGGGTTACCAGAGTATAGGGGCTGGGGAACCTGCTCTGCAGTCTCTTCTGACTGTGATTCTGTGGTTTCATGAAATAATTTCTATCCACTCCTTTGTTTTAAAGAGAAGTAAATTTCAACTACAGAGCAGGAAAAAAGGAATCACTTGAAAGTTAAACTTTCTATTTCCTGGCATCATTAGGGAAAGGATGACTTAGAAAAATCTGCTTTTAGAACTGAGATATAAAACATTCATAATACTCAACCATACAGAAATAGACAAAATACTTAAATGGTCCATATAAAGTGTTAAATATTTGTTTATTTTAGTAGTCCTTTTATTTTATATAAGGAATCAATAAAAATATTTCTAGAATAATAGATTTATGCAAATGTGATTTAATTGAGAGCTCTGCCCCATAGAATGCCAGACAAATCATATTTCATTTAGCAAAACTTTCAAATTGCATGTTTTATAAAATTATATGTACATATGTGTGTGCTGAATATTAATTTATCCATTTACCCATTTTATACATGTATTCAATAAGCATGAAGTATCTTGGAAACTATGATTTGATTCTGTGTGAATTTTTTTCTATATTTATATATAGTATCTCAGGGTTACCAGAATATAGAGGCTGGGTAGCCTGACCTCTGAAGTCTTATCTGACTGTGATTCTGTGATTTCAAGAAATAATTTCTATCCATTTCTTTGTATTAAAGAGAAGTAAATTTCAACTACAGAGGAAATGAGCATGACTTCCGGTCTTTTAAGGCAGGACAGAGATAACCCCACCAATGCTGCAGGAAGTTATATAACTCTAGCGACATTGCTATTTCCTGCCCAAAGTGTGGACAATACTTTTGGTAATCAGCAATGTTACCATCTGGTACACAGTTAGAACTTGGAGGAATTAGGATTTAAAGCCTAGCCCGTTAATACATTATTGACTTTTTTCACTTTCAGCTCTCCCCCATATACCACGTGCAATAGAAAAAGTGCCAAAATGTCTGTTGGGAGACTTGGGTTCTCCTCCCAAGCTTTACTAAGCCATGGACCTCCAGGCTTCAGAGATTTTCTTTTTCTTTAATATGTGCAAGATGAGGCAGCTCGATTAAGTAATAAAGTTCTCCAGTAATGAAGTTCTGTGATTTCAGCTCAGTTACTATTAGACTTCTTCCATGTACTTCCTATTAATAAAGTCCATCATAGAAAAATAAGCAGTTTTGTCAGACCAAAAGAGAAAAGTATATTGGCCATGGTTTCTCCTTTTTTTAACTTTTTATTTTGTATTGGAATATAGCTGATTAACAATGATGGCCATTGTTTCTATGTCAATGAACTATGCAACAGTCTATTTTTCCTTGCATAATATTGCTGGAAAATACTGGGATCTCATCACATTGCAGTGTTTTTCATATCATTGGACTCATTATTCATGGGCTATCACATCTCACCTATGAATTATAAGTATATTTTTGTTTCCACATCAAAAACTTACCTCAAAATCCTCACATTTTTCCCATTTGAGCTTAGTGCCGTATTACTTCCATAGACATCAGTGAAGATTCTGCCTCGGATTGTTATTAGGGTACCTAAAAGCAAACAGGAAAAACTCAGAGCAAGATCATCTATCTATATATCCATATATTTAATATTAAAACTTTACAGATTTTCCCAATAAAACCAGCATTCAGACACTTGTGTTCACTATATCATTTGGAACTGCTCTGAAAGTTCTAATAGAAAATAAACCATAAATAAATATGTATTGTATTAAAGAGGTACTAAAAGTATTTATAGCTTAAGAGGTGTTTCGTGGAAGATAGGATGAATTAATTATTCAACAAATATTGCTTGGGTCATGGGTGATTTATTTGAGAAAATGTAAATAAGATTCCTGTTGCTGCTGCTGCTGCTAAGCCGTTTCAGTAGTGTCCAACTCTGTGCGACCCCATAGATGGCAGCCCACCAGGCTCCACTGTCCCTGGGATTCTCCAGGCAAGAACACTGGAGTGGGTTGCCATTTTCTCCTCCACTTTATACCAAAAAATGAAGTAAATTTTAGGTGAAATAAAAGTTAAATATAACTAATAAAACCACAAAAACTCTTGAAAAATAAGCAAAAATTTATGTAGTAAATTTATGTAGTATTTATATAGTCAGGATAGTGGGATCCTGACTATAAAATGAAAGGAGCATAAAATGAAGGGAGAAATAAAAAAAGGTTAAGATCTATAGATTTAATAATAAAAATTAAGAGATGACAGAAACATCATTAATATATTAAAAAGCAAATAATAAATTAAAAAATATTTCCCATCAGTATGACATATGTATGACATAGTCTTAAAATACAAATAATTTTTATAACTTAATATGGAAATAAATGACTAACCTTAAATCATCAAGAGATGAATTGGCAATTCATAAAAAGAAGAAATAAAAATCTTTAATAAATACAAAATTAATTACATACATCGAAGAAGTGGAAAAATTTGGGGAAAAAAACCTACAATACTTTTCACATAAATTCTTTTTATAAAAAAAGGAAAAAGAGAAAAGCCCTTCTGTCTCCCAGTACCCAATGTCCACTGAGTTTGGAGGAGGTGAAGCCAGGGTCGGCTCCCTAGGGGCTAGGGTAGGAGTAGATTTTTCACATAAATTCTTAAAAAACAGAGTACCTAGAATTGTCAAGGTTTAAAAAGAAGGACATTCTCACATATTCCTGTTGGAATTACAAGCTGATATAACTATAGTTATTATAAAAAACACTGGAAGGCAACTAACATTCAATATAGAGAAAGTTTAACATATTATAATAGATTCAGATGCAGCTATTAAAAGGCAGTAAACAATCTTTATTTTATAATCAGAAAATACTACTTATAAATTTTAGGTATCATATATTTTATATACCAAAAATTAATTACTATAAACCAAAAAAGATATTTTAGTTGTTATATAACAGACCTGGAGTTCCAGATAAAGGTGTGATGCTCCTTATTGTTGGGGTTCTGAAACTTTTTGCCTGCAAAATAATACTGTTGATAAGCAATCTTATATCTATCTTGTTCCTAGTTTTATGAAATACCTCTGCTTCTTTCATTGTTTTATATTTGAACAACAGCCATAACACAAGTATGAAAATATTCTTTTTTATATATAAGAAATAGTTTTGAATATTAATCTGATTATTCAAAATTTTTTTCCCTGTCCCTAAAAATCATCTTTCATTTCAAAGATGTTTCTTTTTGATGGTTTAAAATTCAATCAGCCTTTTGTCATCAGTGTAAGCCAAACCACAGTAATAAAGCTCTCAAGTAAAGACTTTTAAGAATTTGGTGGAATAAAATTAAAGAAAGCCTACATGGGTTTTCATCCTTTATGGGTTATACTCATAAAGACAAAATAGCAAAGCGTTTTTCAAAAACACAGAAGCAAAACTTGGGAAGACTTCATCAAAATAAGTTTTAGTAACTAAGCTCATGATAACTCTCCAGAGTTATACAAAAAATACTTAGACCACCACCTGACACATTAGTAAAATCAATATTTTATTAGTCATTGGCTATTATTATTCAATCAAGTAAACATATGCCAACTTCATTTGAAAAAAAATGAGAAATAATTACCACAAAAGGGAAATTACTACAATTGAAAAAAAAAATAATTCTGAACAGGTAAAAAGCAGAACTGATGGACAAATAAAGATTCCTCAATGACTGGGATACATGCAGATCAAAATCCACACCTAGAAACAAATAATACAGGCGAAAACAAGCTAGAAATAGATCAAGAAAAGTCCATCTGCAGAAAGAAAAGGGTGCTTCAGAAAATGGAAGAGGACAGGAACATGGGCAGGATTTAAAGGAATACTTGAAGGTTTTGGAGGAAGAATAGCGTTGGTGAAGAAAAGGATGACCTCTGCATGGATACAAAAATTATATAAGCAAAAAAACTTAGCACAACGTAGACTCTCAGTGAATGGCAGCTGTTCCCCTCCCTAGTCCTTCTCATTCAGGAACAACCTAAAAGAAAGATGCTCAGGTACTTGAAGTAAAAGGAAACATTTTCCTTTTTTAAGACTGCCAATAAGAGATAAATTTTGAAATTTGAGGCTAAGGATGACTTTGGACTCATTCTTTCACACTTTAGACATGCTTAATGGAGAATCAATGTAAAAGTAGTAAGATGTAAAACACCCAGTCAAAATACTACTTTTTAAATTTTTTTACTTTGGGCAAAATACCACTTTTGGAGGTAGAATAATAGACAAGGTAGAGGAAGAGAAGCAAGAGGAACTGCCAAATTGTGTTTAAATCACTCTCTCTAAGTCAAAGTGTAATCACATAAATTATACCTGTGGCAAAAAATAATTGAAGAAGGCATGTTAAACAACAGATTAGTTACGATGATCATTTGAGGAGACAGATCAAAAACAGATTCTCAATACACCACCAGCAAAGAACTAGTGAAGATGGCAGATAAAATTATTTCATAGAAAACAGAAAAAGAAGGTAGAAGATTCTGAAAATTAAGAATAACCTGAAATACAACAGCAGTCAAGGATAATGATTTATCATGATAAATGTAATATCATGAAAATGATAAAATTAGAAAATAGTATGAGAATTAGACCTTACAAATGTATAATAGTGTAAAGGGTTTCAAAAACTCAAAAAAAGTGTGAAAATGTTATTGGTCCTGAGTAAGAACAAAAAGTAAGAGTGACTACTTCAGTTCAGTTCAGTCACTCAGTCGTGTTCAACTTTTTGTGACCCCATGGACTGCAGCACACTGGACTTCCCCGTCCATCACCAACTCCCAGAGTTTACTCAAACTCATGTCCATTGGGTGGGTGATGCCATCCAACTATCTCATCCCGTTGTCCCCTTCTCCTTCTGCCTTCAATCTTTCTCAGCATCAGAGTCTTTCTAAATGAGTCACTTCTTCGAATCAGAAGGCCAAGTACTGGAGCTTCAGCTTCAGTGTCAGTCCTTCCAATGAATATTCAGGACTGATTTCCTTCAGGATGGACTGGTTGGATNGGGGGCAGGAGGAGAAGGGGATGACAGAGGATGAGATGGCTGGATGGCATCACTGACTCTATGGGCGTGAGACTGAGTGAACTCCGGGAGTTGGTGATGGACAGGGAGGCCTGGCATGCTGCGATTCATGGGGTCACAAAGAGTCGGACACGACTGAGCGACTGAACTATAGAGCTTCATTTTTGGCCCAAAGAATATGATCAATCTAATTTCGGTATTGACCATCTGGTGATGTCCACGTGTAGGGTCTTCTCTGTGTTGTTGGAAGAGAGTGTTTGCTATGACCAGTGCATTTTCTTGGCAAAATTCTATTGGCCTTTGCTCTGCCTCAATCTGTACTCCAATGCCAAATTTGCCTGTTACTCCAGGTATTTCTTGACTTCCTACTTTTGCATTCCAGTCCCTTACAATGAAAAGGACATCTTTTGGGGGTGTTAATTCTAGAAGGTCTTGTAGGTCTTCATAGAACCATTTAACTCTAGCTTCTTCAGCATTATTGGCTGGGGCATAGACTTGGATTACTCTGATATTTAATGGTTTGCCTTGGAAGTGAACAGAAATCATTCTGTCATTTTTGAGAGTGTATCCAAGTACTGCATTTCAGACTCTTTTGTAGACTATGAAGGCTACTCCATTTCTTCTCAGGGATTCCTGCCCACAGCAGTAGATATAATGGTTATCTGAGTTAAATTCACCCATTCCACTCCATTTTAGTTCACTGATTCCTAAAACGTCGATGTTCACTCTTGCCAACTCCTGTTTGACCACTTCCAATTTGCCTTGATTCATAGATCTAACATTCCAGATTCCTATGCAATACTGCTTTTTACAGCATCAGATTTCATTTCCATCACCAGTCACATCCACAGCCAGGTGTTGTTTTTGCTTTGGCTCCGTCTCTTCATTCTTTCTCTAGTTTTTTCTTCTCTGATCTCTGGTAGCATATTGGACACCTACTTACCTGGGGAGTTCATCTTTCAGTATCCTATCTTTTTGCCTTTTCATACTGTTCATGGGGTCCACAAGGCAAGAATACTGAAGTGGTTTGCCATTCCCTTCTCCAGAGATCCACGTTTTGTCAGAACTGTCCGCCATGATCCGTCCATCTTGGTTGGCCCTACACAGCATGGCTCATATGAGCCATAGAGACTTAGAGACTTTTAAAGCAATTGGACGTTGCTGTCACGTTTTTATTGTATTTTACATGATACTGAGCCATGTTATGATATTATGAATATTGATCTAAAAGATTGTGTGTGTGTGTGTGTGTGTGTGTGTGTGTGTGTGTGTGTGTATCTGAGTCTTTGCAACACCATGGACTGTAGCCCGCCAGGCTCCTGTGTCCATGCGATTCTCCAGGCAAGAACACTGGAGTGAGTTGCCATTTACTACTCCAGGGGATCTTCACGAACTGCCCCAGGCATCAAACCTGCGTATCCTGTGTCTCCTGCACTGGTAGGCAGATTCTTTATCACTGTGCCACCTGGGAAGCAACTAAAAACTGGGGCATATCTAAGTAAAGGAGGAGTGGGAAGATATGTGTGTTGGACGTGGGAAGGGGTAGCAGATTTATTTCAGACACGGCTATCATCTTTCGCTCCCCAAATCTTCACCTGTAATTTCTCTTTACAGATCTTCTTAGTGGGAGACGTGAATACAGACTGGCCTTAGAACTTGTTTTGGCCACTAGAATGTAGTACAGGTAGCATGACATTTTTGAGCCTAGTCTTAAAGGCTCCCTGCACACTTCTGCTCTCCTGAGGGATCCCTGCCTCTAGAATCTGATAAGTTGGGCAACTTTATGGAGGGCAGAGACACTGCACAGAACAAAGCCTAATTAGCTGGATTGTTCCAGCTGAAGCCTTCCAAAGTACCCAGTCAAGAGTGGCAAAGCCTCCTGCCTAACACATAGCTGACCATAGACACAGGAGTAAGCACAGCAGAGATCAGTCTAGCTCTGTCCAGAACAGAAGAACCACACAGCTGACCCATGAATACATAAGTAATATGGACAGTTGCTGCTTGAAGCCACTAAGCTTGGGACTTGTGTGACGCAGTAGTAGTGAATAGATGTAGGAAAACAGGTGTTAAAATCTCATCTTCCATTGTAAGAATAAAGTAGATAATAAACTTTAAAGACAGAAATAGCAATAAACATATTTGTTAATAAGAAGCTTATTATTTAGAAATATCACGATAGAGAAAACGAAATAACTACATATATTAAAAGTAATACTCTTCGGACTTCCTTGGTGGTCCACTGGTTAAGAATCTGTTTGCCAATGCAGGGGACACAGGTTAGATCCCTGGTCTGGGGAAATCCCACAGGCTTTGAGGCAACTAAGCCCCTGTGCCATAATCACTGAAGCTTGTGCACTGCAACGAAGAGGAGACTCCATTTGTCTCAACTAGAGAAAGCCAGAGCAGCAACAAAAACCCAGTGAAACCAAAATAAATATTTTTTCAACTTTTTAAAACCCATAAAAAAATTCTTCTTGTTTAGAAATACCACGATAAAAAACTAAAGTTATTGAAAGTGGGGGAATGTGAAGAATGAACATGAGGTGGAGTGAGTAGTCAAGGAGGTCCTGTTTGTTTTTAATTAACCTTGTAGAACCAGTTCAGTTTTTCATTACATAAAACTATAACTTTGTTAAATAAAAAAATTAATTCTCTGTATTACATTTTCAGGTCACACACCACTAAATTTGAAATTATTAAAAGACAAAAATAATTTAAGAAGATTCAGTTGCGTGGCATTAAATCTCTTATTTTTGTCTTAATCAGAGGAAAAGCATCAGTCAGCAAATATAACCTGCACTCTTACTAAGTGCTGAATGTTATGCTTGTTCTAGGGATGAAACATTGAATAAACCCTTCTAACTCAGAAAAACACATTAAAATATAATCACTGCACAGTGGATTAGTAATAAATGGGATATATACATAAAACACTATATAGTAATAACTATGTGCTGGTTCTTTCTGATCACTTTATCATTTAATCTTCCATTTTACATGATGTGATGAGATAATCTTCATTTTACATATCTCCATTTTATAGAAAATGAAGAAACTGAGGCAGAGTTTCACTATGACCAAGTCAGAGTAGATAATGAAGCCTGTATATGAACCCTGAATAGCACTGAGCCACTATACAGTTGAGGAACACAAAGAAAATCACCTAGCTCTGCACAGGGAAATTTTCAGAGTCCCGAGCAAAGAGCAGGACTTGCTAAGTGGAAGTGAGCAAGGTCTATGGATCCCAAGTCAGGGAGAATGTTAGGAGACACTGCTGGAAACAATTGGTTCCAGACTATGAAATAATAGAGGAAACCTACAGATAATGGGTAAAGGAGAGATACCGAGCGGGGGAAAGACATAATAATATGCATAGTTTTGAATGCGGCATCTGAATGGTGCCATCAAAAAGGATGGAGAGGCCAACAGGCCACAGCAAGAGTGGGTGAGAAATGACAAGACCAGAATTAAAACCAAGAGTATGGCAGAAAAGAAGATAAGGAGATGATGAACTTCAGAGCTAAGTTGGAGGGTAAGATTATCATGGTTTGGTTTCTGAATAGCTCTGGAGCTGAAGATGAAGGCAAGGAAGACACCAAGGATGTAACGTTGGCTTCTAGCTTGAGATGTGTGATAAATATCAGAAATTTTCTAGTAGTCACATATGGATGTGAGAGTTGGACTATAAAGAAAGCTGAGTGCCAAAGAATTGATGATTTTGAACTGTGGTGTTGGAGAAGACTCGTGAGGGTCCCTTGGACTGCAAAGAGATCCAACCAGTCCATCCTAACAGAAATCAGTCCTGAATATTCTTTGTAAAGACTGATGCTGAAGCTGAAGCTCCAATACTTTGGCCACCTAATGTGAAGAACTGACTCCTTGGAAAAGCCCTGATGCTGGGAAAGACTGAAGGCAGGAGGAGAAGGGGATGACAGAGGATAAGATGGCTGGATGGCATCACTGATGGACATGAGTTTGAGTAAGCTCCAGGAGTTGGTGATGGACAGGGAAGCCTGGCCTGCTGCAGTCCATGAGGTTGCAAAGAGTTGGACATGACTGAGCGATTGAACTGAAGTTTAAGGAGGAATACTAGACACCCAATTTGAGATTAGTTGAATTGAGGTTGCTTTGGGGCCATTTAGGTGTTTTAGTCTGGCAAACAAAAGATGGCTCCCAATTTACGCAGAGAAGAGTGAGCCAGAGATATCTGAGAATCATATGTTTGGGAATCATAGGCGCTTCTTGAGGACAGAAGTCATTACTAATTTCCTCAGCATTTTGTCTTACATTGGAATGTTATAGCACTCAGTAATCGACAACTTAAAACATAAATACAATTTTTAAATGACATGAGATGGTATGTAGAAGAAAATATATTATTATGAACATCTATATTTAGGGGAACTAGATTTTGAATGATTCTAGTCTACATGCAGTCACATTTGTGCTCACTGCATCAGAAAATACAAAGAAAGAGAACATAATTATGTTTCTACTTAAAATGAAGATGAGGGACTTCCCTGGTGGCCCAGTGGCTAAGACTCTATGCTCCCAACTCAGGGGACTTGGGTTTGAACCCTGGTCAGGGAACTAGATCCCACATGCCACAACTAAGAGTTCTCATATCACAACTAAAGAGTCTGCATGCCGCAACTAAAAAAAAAAAAATCCCACATGCTGCAACTAAGACCTACTGTAGTCAAATAAACAAATATTTAAAAAAATAAAATGAAGCTTAGTCTGATGAAAACAGAAAAAGGGAAATCAAAGTAAGAGCATAAATGGAGAAAGTGAAAAAACAGTATGAACAAGAAAACAATTTGAAAGTAAAAAAGCTGAATTCATTAATAAAATTAATTTGAAAAGCAAAACAGGAAATGGTAAGATTTCATTACTATAGAAGATAATTTAACTGGGTGAAATTATCCTTAGCTACATGCTAGTGAATTTTTTAATGTGGGAATAGATAACAATTTGTAAATTAAAAAATAAAAATCCAGTTCTAAAAGAAACCAACTACAAGTTCAATTATACGTAAGTCAGAGAAAAAATGCCACCTACACTGAAGATGCAGGCCCGGCTGCTGACGTGACCTTTGCAGGTATTATTTTCTGTAACAGGAACCCCATCCACACTGACTCTAACAGTGTAGGAATCTTCTGGCATTGCTCTGGAAGGTAATGCAAAACTCTGTTATTTAGTGTGTAGCATTCATGAAAAATACCACCCTAGACTACATGTCATTTTGGTAAAAAAAATAAGTGTCTAAAATTCTAACTGTTGTATGTGTGTGCATGCATGCTAAGTCACTGCTGTACAACTATGCTGTTGTAGAATTAAATTCAAAATTAATTGTGCTTCTGTGCAATTCAATTCAATTCTATATTATGGAAAAATGCTCTCCATCCTGAACTCTGTACTGCAAATTCTCACATCATGGATCTCAGGCAAATGCTTATTCTAACCAATGCACTGGTTATTGAGAAGAAAAACAATAATAACAATCATTTACAATTGTAACATCACGTTGGTACAATTATTTTATGCTTGCTTTCTAAAAAGTTTTAATCATGCTTTTCCCTAAGTAAGCTGCAAAACGTCAACAAGCCTAATACGGATAGAATCCTCTGGAATACAGGCTACTGTCTCAGTATTCAAAGTGGCCATTTAAAATGATTAATTTTTCTCCTAAGTTGCTAATAACAAACATCAATTTGAGTTGATAGTAAAGAACTTGAAATGTCAATCTACAAAATGATCATCTTTAATCTTAATGAGCATGTCAAGATTCTGAACAAAATTAATCAAACCAGACAGGAAGGTATAATTTTGATATTTTGAGGAGCATCATTGCAATTTAATAGTGGCCATTTATCTTCTAAAAGAGATCAATAATGATTAGATAACAGCTCTAATAACCTGGGAAAGGATATAGAACACATTTTGATCAGGCCAGTATGTGGAAAAAGTACTACAAGTGAATGTAATAAAGATATAAAATAGTCTAAACACCATGAAGTCCAATATAATAACTGATAATCAGAAAAATATTATTATAACTGCCAGAGTGATAAAACTATCATAAAAATATGTATAACTATGGTTTTGATATGATGAAAATGATGTTATTAAAGACACTTTACAACATACCTAGTATAACATGTAATATGGGTTGAATGACTTGAATCTTTTTCTACATCACAAGAAATTGATCGGAAAGAAGAAATTAATTGCACTCTGTTTCCCAATTCAGCATTGTCAACTCCATAGTCAAACTGGTTTGCTTGAGCAAAACCTGGAAGAATAAAAACACTCAATTATTACTAATGAAACTCTGTTTTCAAAGATCTAACAATTATTATTTTGTATTCAATCACCAAATGAATAAGGAAGGGTAATGATGTAAGCCGTTAATCTACTTCACATTTACCCCTGTGATTGCAATCCTCTTTGAAAACATAAAAATTAGCCTATAATTAATCAATTCATAAAAGCAATGCTTACAAATCTGTTATCTGTCAGGTGTTGTTAAAGGCATTGGAATCAAATAGCTTGTATCCCACTAGTGGGAGAGACAGGTGAAGAAATAGACAATATACAAATATATACCACCAGATGTTGTATCTGGTGGGGATAACTACTATGAAAACAGCAGGCAGAGGGGCACAGCAAGAGCAGACAAAGTGAAAAGGATTTTATAAGGCATGGGGTCTTCACCTTGAGTACTTATAAAGCAAAATCAGAGGTAAGGACTTGCAAGTAGAGAGTTTGAGAGTTGATCCCTTAGGGACAAGAGAGAAGAAAATCTAGACTCCACTGAAGGCAGCTGGGACTCAGTCTTGCTGGGAAAGACTTTTGAGGAAAACACAGACAGCCTCTCAGAAGCAAAGAGTCAATGAGAAGAAGCGTATATTCATCAAATTCTCTCCCATTCGCTGAGGGTTCCCCATGGGGGAAATGATTTTTCCTGCACTTTCAGGCTGCACATAGGTATATGCCACCTAGGTTCCAACGTCACGGCATCCAAGAAGCCCTTGGCACAAAGATACACTGTGGGACCTGTGGGCGAGAGCTGGAAGCATGGATTGAGTCAGGGTACACAGGGAATGTTTTGCCACAGCTGTGGCTAGAATAAGAGGTGGGAACCAGGATGTGTGGCTGAATAAAAAAGGCATCTGATAGAGTTGACTCCTTGTGCCATACAGATATGCTCATGAATGCTAAGTCACTTCAGTCATGTCTGACTCTCAGCAACCCTATGGACTATAGCCTGCCAGGCTCCTCTGTCCGTGGGATTCTCCAGGCAAGAATACTGGAATGCTCTGCTATGCCCTTCTCCAGTGGACCTTCCTGACCCAGGGAGTGAACCCATGTCTCTTACGTCTCCTGCATGGGCAGGTGGGTTGTTTATGGCTAGTGCCACCTGGGAAGCCCACAGATATGCTCAGACCCTACATTTGAAGTAGAATGCATTTTCAAGTCTACTAGACAGTTATTAGCCAAGAGCTCTGCTAAAGATGTAATAGAGGGACTTTCCTGGTGATCCAGTGGTTAAGAATTCACCATCCAGTGCAGGGTACATGGGTTCAATCCCTGGTCAGGAAACTAAAATCACATCTACCTTGGGGCAACTAAGACCTAATGCAGCCAAATTAAAAAAAAATTTTTTTTCTAAAAGATTTAACACAACAGGGTTAATGGGACAAGCAACAGGCCTCCCCAGTTGGCCCTGAGGCTACAACTGATACTTGTTTGACCTCTCTCAGCCATTGTACCCTCCCTACCCATAAGCCAGAACTTCAGCTAATGGAGTGATGCTAACCTTTATCCTGAGGCTCTGAGCCCTTGTTTTTCTTCCCCACCAAGGGCTGCCTCCTATGGCAGGGCACTGGCTGCCTGGTAGTGGCCGTGGTTGTGCTACCGGCTGTGGTTTATGGCTGCCTCCTATGCCTACTGACAGTTATCACTGCACATGGGAGCCAAGAGACGCCCCAAGAATACCACAAACTCCAGACACACTCCTCCTTCTCTGTACCAAGGAAAAGCAACCCTGCCTGTTCAGGATCACCAGAATTGACTATCTCTAGCAGTCCACCCCTTGTGTTTGCTGAATTCAAACTGACAGGATAGTAGCGGTAGTTTCAGTTCAGTGGAACCCAGACCAGGATCCCTGCCAGAAGCATCCTCTATCTGGAAACTCAGAACCAGAACCCAGGAGAACCTAAAATTGCAAGAACAGAAAGCACAGATTCAATCTTTTGATTACTGGAAGCAATCAGGACAGGGAGTAACCCTGCATTCTCAGCTCCATGTATCCATCTGCTGGGAAACAACAGTTCGGATCTGCCACTGGCTCAGCGCCTAGGGCTCTGAGGACGGACCGCGTCCCACCTCACAGGATGTTGTTCCCAAGCTGGGCTCTTAGTCTTGCCAGCTGTAGGCTGTTCCATCATTCTGTTAGGCCACCTGTTTCAGGATGATGCAAGGTTCATGATCATGTGTCCAATATCACAACTTTTCACTATAAAATATGTTCCTTGTTTTGAGGCCCTATGTTGTGAAATATTATGGCTCTTTATGGAATTTCATTGTATTTTGTGGAATTATACTCTCAGAAGATGAGGCCAGCAAAGGCGCTGTGGAAAGAGAAGGCAAAAGCCTTCTGTGGAGCGGGTGTCAGTACCAGGAACGGTGAATCTCTGCTTGTCCATGAGGGCAGGAAAGTGATGCAGCTGACATGACTGAGTGGCTGGGTGGACTTCTTGAGGAAGGTCCCTACTGAGACTATCCTACGTGCTGGTCTCTGCTACTGACAGGGCAGGTAGTCAGCAGCAGCAGCAGGTAGCTCAGTGCTGATGAAAAGAGGTCCCTAGTGTTGGCCCATGCATAGCCTTCCCCCATGGCCCTCTGTTCATAGGTCACTGGACAAGCACTCAAGTAGCCAAGGAGAGAAGCTCCTGAATGAGTCATCCAGTCAACCCAGTTGTTTTGCTGTCTCTGTCTTGTGGAAATTAACTTGAGACCTGCAGGTTTGCAGCCTTCCCTGGTGGCTAAGATGGTGAAGAATCTGCCTACAGTGTGGGAGACCTGGGTTCAATCCCTGGGTCACTGTGTCAGAGGTTCATCAAATGCCAGAGCCAAGCAGTATAGCTGTGGGGACACTGCATGCTAGGGGACAGTGCTGTTTACAGGGAAGGGCGTCTGGACCCTGACATCTGGGGCTGGAATCCCAGCTTCAGCAATTCCTTGCTGTCTGAACTGGGGCAGTACCTCTAGACATAAACTCACTTAGTCATTTTTCATGAGAAAAATGACCATAATAATCTACTTAGCAGGAATTCTCAGGAAGACTAAATGAGGCCTTATATATAGTACTTAACATGGTGCCTGGCTTCTAGGTTAAGAGCTCAATTGATAAATACTCAGTTGATATTTACTATATTTTAAGTCAGGCTTCCCAGGTGGCTTTAGTGGTAAAGAACCCACCTGTCAACACAGGAGGTATAAGAGATGCGGGTTTGGTCCCTGGATTGGGAAGATCCCCTAGAGAAGGAAATGGCAACCCACCCCAGTATTCTTGCCTGGAAAATTCCATGGACAGAGAAGCCTGGCAGGCTATGGTCCATAGGGTAGCAAAGAGTCAAATACAACTAAAGCAACTTAGCATGCATACATGCAAATTTTAAGTCACAAAATATTGATAGTTATTATTAGTGAATATTAATATCCTTTTAAAAAAATAACAGAACTAATAAGTGAGAGGCCAGGATTTGAACCACAGCTGTGATGCCAACCTGGCACCTTTGTGATATTCAGAGAAAAATAATATTTGAAAATGCACATTACAAAGCTATTCCCAGTTATCCAATGTAAGTTCCTCTAGAACCTATGTTCTTAGCTCCTCTTCTTTATAGGTAGANTTAATATCCTTTTAAAAAAATAACAGAACTAATAAGTGAGAGGCCAGGATTTGAACCACAGCTGTGATGCCAACCTGGCACCTTTGTGATATTCAGAGAAAAATAATATTTGAAAATGCACATTACAAAGCTATTCCCAGTTATCCAATGTAAGTTCCTCTAGAACCTATGTTCTTAGCTCCTCTTCTTTATAGGTAGAAAAAGTAAGCAGAAACTAAACAAAGGGTGGGATTTTAATAAATTAATTTTATTTAATTTATTTAAAATTTTATTTTATTTAATTAATTTTATTTAATTCTTCTAAGCTTAAAACTTAACCAAATAGGACTCATCCAATACAGGCTAAAATACAAACATATCAATTTGACATGTGAAAGATACTTGCATTGAGTTTGCAATTTAGGAAGGCAGTTACTGCTCAAATGGAATTTGGAGAGGATACATGAAAACACAGAAAAGCAAACTACTTGCAAAGCCATTTTTTCCTTTTGCCAATTTCTGCTTATCTCTGTACTTCACATTGAGTTTGGAACACACAGATGGGCTGCTGGCCACTAACTAAAGAACAGAGTTTTACTTGTGGCGTGGCTCAGGATGAGATATGTGTATTTATTTTCCTGTTAGGCACACGTCACATCAATGATATGGTAATGTGGATAATGTTTTTCAGCATTTCTATGACAAATATAAGTCTAAAAAATAACACCAACAAAAGATATTGTTTTTAGCTTAGCAATTGTTTCAATGTGTTTTATATATTATAACTTATTATCTACTTCCAAAGAGTTAAAAGGAAATAGTAAAGAATCAGCTTTAAAAAAGAATTCTAATTTAAAAGTATAATTCTAAGTAAGTCACTGGGTATAAAGAAGATACCTCTGGAAGTACTCCAAAGCATAAAGATTACATGAAGGGTTGGGTGTACCCTGGAAACAGAAAAGGTGGAGGCTTCAGATGGAAATTCCTGACATGTTGATGTATTTTTTTCCCTTTTTTCAGAAGAACTGGAGACAAGACTAGCCAGGCACGCAGTCCTGGGTCTCCTGATAGCAGCCTGTGCTACTATCATGAAAAATGTGCGTGCTGTCACAGCCAGCGGTTTTCATGTACCATGCAGGCTGTTTTGATTCCTCTGGTTTAAAAAATTAAAAAATCAAGGTTGATAAAGTACAAACCCACTTAAAATCTGTAACATTCAAAACAATGGGGAAAATGATGCAGTGTGACGGAGGAGAACTTCTAAAGAAGGAAACCATCCCTATAACATAAATGCAAAAGAATAAAAATAAAATGGCTCCAATTTATGGAGCAGATATTATATACCATGCCTTAGCTACATCATCCTTTTCAATATTCACANACCCGGGTCTCCTGCACTGCAGGCAAATTCTTTACTGACTGAGCTATAAAGGAAGCCATATATATATACACACACATACATATATCCCTCCCTCCTGAGTCTCTCACTCATCCCCATCCTACCCCTCTCGGTAGTCACAGAGCACCAGGCTGGGCTCCCTGTGTTAATATAGCAGCTTCCCACTTTTGAGGCAGAAGGAAATACCTGAGCGGTTTTATTGTTTTGTTTTGTTTGGGGTACTTCTCTCACGGCATCTAAATCTCTGTTAAAAATCCAGCACTATCTAAGCAAATATATTAACAATAAATACTATAAGGGAGCTATAGATAAAGGCATTTTAAAAAAGTCTTTAACAAACACATTGTCTCCAGGTGTCTAACTCTTAAAAACAAAAACAAACACACACACACACACTTTAATCCAAAATATACTGTTCACAATTTACGGGCACAAACCATTTCAAGTACACCATTGAGAGATTAAAATTCTACAGAAATTTTACTTGGAGATATTGAAAGACACTTCAATATATAAGACAGAATTATTAAATATCTTGCTTTGTTAATTCTCTGACTCCAAAAAAAAATCCCATTGCACTTCTTAAAGCCTAAATAANTCTCTCACTCATCCCCATCCTACCCCTCTCGGTAGTCACAGAGCACCAGGCTGGGCTCCCTGTGTTAATACAGCAGCTTCCCACTTTTGAGGCAGAAGGAAATACCTGAGCGGTTTTATTGTTTTGTTTTGTTTGGGGTGCTTCTCTCACGGCATCTAAATCTCTGTTAAAAATCCAGCACTATCTAAGCAAATATTAACAATAAATACTATAAGGGAGCTATAGATAAAGACATTTTAAAAAAGTCTTTAACAAACACATTGTCTCCGGGTGTCTAACTCTTAAAAACAAAAACAAACACACACACACACTTTAATCCAAAATATACTGTTCACAATTTACAGGCACAAACCATTTCAAGTACACCATTGAGAGATTAAAATTCTATAGAAATTTTACTTAGAGATATTGAAAGACACTTCAATATATAAGACAGAATTATCAAATATCTTGCTTTGTTAATTCTCTGACTCCAAAAAAAAATCCCATTGCACTTCTTAAAGCCTAAATAAAAGTTTTTATTAATATTCTTTAAAAACCTTTCTTTCCCATGCTTCAAAAATTCGTAACTATCTGAATACTACCATCATTTAGATTGTAAAGGCTGAATGGCTAAACGAACCATGTATTTCTATTTAAGTCAAGAAACAGTTGCTCATTAAATATATTCGGTAATTGCCTACTTTGTTTCCATCCCAAGATCAGGCAAGGAGAAAGTCATACATAACCCATGTTCTGATGAAGTATATGATAAGGATTGCATGGCAGAAGAAGGGATCCAAAGCTTTGCTTTCAATTGTCTTTTTCCCTTCATAACCATTCTACTTCTCCATCCTACACCCTTACTAACATCCTACTCCTTTGAACTCCACAAATGTTTTATTTAATATAAAAATAAATGCTATTAGACCCATGAAGAACAAAGTAGGTAACTGCAGAGTTGGGTTAAAGATGTTCCTTTCAATTCAGTCATTATAGTCCAGATCCTGGAGTTAAACAAGTAATTATAATACAAATTCAGATGGTCAGGTTGATAGAGACTCTCTGCGGCTTCATTAGGTGTCAAAGAGGATAGAGTTTTCCTACTCTGGCCAAATAGAGAAGCAACTTTAGTGGATTTAGAAGAGAAAAAAAGATCAATCTCTAAATGTGAAAGTCTTTAAAATACCTCAACCTTAGTGAAAAATAAAAGGCAACCGTACCTTCTCCTTTGATAGTCAGCCTTGTTGCTCCATTTATGCTGCCATATTTAGGTATTATTTCTGTGATTTTGGGAATTATTTTAGAGCCATCTGAAAGATAGGAAAGTACAGTGGAAGTAAAAGCCTCAAGTACTTCATTTCAGCATCAAATGTTATGCTACAAATTACAATGGTGTAAGAAAATCATCACGGAGATTACAGGACAGAAAGTAAACACACTTATGTTTTATTTTTGGTTCTATTACTAACCAATTACCAGACAGGGAGTTAAGTCTTTAACTTAGTTAATACTCATTGGCTTCATGTCGAGTACTATCTTACCTGCTACAAAGAGGAATAATGCATGATCATTTTCAGCACTCGTACCTATCATATTAAACCTTTATTAGACCCTTAATTGCATATAGTGCTCCGCTAGATGCAGTCAGTTCCGTAACTACAGCTATCAGCCCACACATGCAGCAGACAAGGCTGGAGAAACAGCTCTACGGAGAAAAAGGTCATTATCAAAACCCCTAAGAAATGCATAGTCTGGTAAATTGAAAGAATAGTCCAGGTACAGAAAGGAATGGTGTGTTTTAAGAAGAAACTGTTTTCTGTGACAGAGTTAAGACTTCAGGGAAGATATTTCTGAAACTTTCTGATGACAGTGAGTTCTCAATGTAAAGGTCACTAATTCATTCAATAAACAGTGTTAGGCTCCTGGGCATTGAAAAATATGTGACATTCCCAACTTTTCCAAAAGTTCAACTTAGTAGAGTGACAGGAGAGAGCACAGGGGCGACGTGAGTAGGAAGGGGGGTTTCATCCACACTCCTGGGGTCATACTGGCTTTTTGAAAAAGTGTACCCGCTGTGCCTGGGAGAGCAAACACGGATGAGCTAGACTGGACAAACCAGGGGCAAGGTGGACTTCTAGGCCAAGACAGGTGCCTCTGCAAACACAGGGATGAGTGAGAAGTTTCTTTGGGGAACTGGAATTGATGATTCAAAATAACTCAAAAGTTACAGGATGGCTTAAGGGATTTATTTTCTGCTTAAACTGTACAGGTAATTATTTGATCCAGTAACAAATTCTCAGAATCTCAGCAACATTTTCTCAGACTGGACTGGACTTCCACACTGAACTTTTCTCAGGCAGGAATGAATTAAATCATAATTTTTAAACTTTTTCTCAGTCGTCCATTTCAAATATCTGTGGCTTTTATGTCACTTAACTTTTTCCACCTATTCTGAGAATTTGTTACTGGATCAAATAATTACCTGTACAATTTAAGCAGAAAATAAATCCCTTAAGCCATCCTGTAACTTTTGAGTTATTTTGAAGCATCAATTCCAGTTCCCCAAAGAAACTTCTCACTCATCCCTGTGTTTGTGGAGAGGCACCTGTCCTCAGACGGTTAACTATCTGTCTACAATTCGGGAGACCAGGGTTCTATCCCTGGGTTGGGAAGATCCCCTGGAGAAGGAAATGGCAATCCACTCCAGTACTATTGCTTGGAAAATCCCATGGACAGAGGAGCCTGGTAAGCTACAGTCCATAGGGTGGCAAAGAGTCGGACACGACTGAGCGACTTCACTTTCACTTTCTTTCACCTACAGTGGCAAAAGCTCTCCAGCATAAAGAAGACTGCCTCCTCCCTCCAAGACCCAATGACTCTGCCCTTGACGTTTGTCTTTGTCAAGAGTTTCAAGGCCACTCCTGCTTTATGCACATTTGTAACCTGGACCAGTCCACAGCCAAGAGTAGGAAACTCCAGCGAGCAGGCTGGATCCTATCTCCTAGACGCTCAGCTCCTCGCCTATCTCAGGTTCATCCTCCCCGTTATCTCCACAGCCAACTCCAGTTTCTTATCTTATCAAGTCTCGTTCCAGCCCTCTCTTGGGTATTAGTTGAAGGCACAGGGCAGCTGCCCCTGGAAATGACTGACACCCGCCACAAAGACCCATTCCTTTCCTACTGGGAGACTCTGTCCTTCTTTAATGGAGAAGGGACCCAAAAATAGAGAAGGGAGGGGTCGGATTGTGTCCTCCACTCCCAGCCAAGTGAAAAAGGTGAAGTTTTAGTTGCTCAGTCGTGTCCGACTCTACCACCCCATGCACTGAAGCCCACCACGTTCCCCCATCTGTGGGATTATCCAGGCAAGAATACTGGAGTGGGTTGCCATGCCCTTTTCCGGGAGATGTTTCCGACCCAGGTCTCCCGCATTGCAGGCGGGGTATTTACCGTCTGAGGCAACAGGGAAGCCCACCTGCAGCCAAACTGCAGTCTATTTTTCAACTGAGTCNAAGCCCACCAGGTTCCCCCATCTGTGGGATTATCCAGGCAAGAATACTGGAGTGGGTTGCCATGCCCTTTTCCGGGAGATGTTTCCGACCCAGGTCTCCCGCATTGCAGGCGGGGTATTTACCGTCTGAGGCAACAGGGAAGCCCACCTGCAGCCAAACTGCAGTCTATTTTTCAACTGAGTCACCACGGATGGAAGGGGTGAGGTTCCATAATTCAAACAGCATCTCTGACGGCAAGAGCAATCTGTCTTCATATGTTTTCCTGTGACAGCGTGTCTGTCTGTCTCAGGCTAATCCTGCGTCCCAGGATTACTAAACCTAGTCCCCAGGATCGCCATGCAGTTGCGCGCCCTCAGCCTTGACCTAGGCAGGAGCCAGGCGGTGCCGTCCCTCCCCGGATCCCGGGAGCGTCTACACCAAACTCTCCTGCTTGCCTCCCTGGTGCCCCAACTGAGTTACCTGCGCGGGGCTCTGCGATGCTCAGGAGCAGCCCCCAGAGGCCGCAGGTCCACCAAAGCCACAGGTGTCCCATTGCAGCGCTAGAGGCGTAGGGTCCACGCCCGCTACTCTCCTGCAGCTCGTTCGCGCCCTGCTCAGCCCGCTCGCTCGCCCGCCTCGTCCAGGCGCGCAGGCGGACTCGCAGCCCCGGGGCCGCCCCACGCCCGCCCCGCCCCGCCGGCCCGGGCGCCCCCAGGGTTCCCGCGCAGACGCACACCTTTCACCCAGCGCCTAGCGCCCTGGCCCTTTGGTCGCCATCGCACCTCCGCATTCAGACTTGAGTGCTGACGCCGCAAGGCTGTCTCCACAGGTCCAATAACCCCGCTTTTTTTTCGCAAAAAAGATCCAGCGGCAAGTGTTCCATCAACGCCGCCTTTTCTCCCTCCAGCTATTCACCTCCTCTCCCACCCCGTCCTTCCAACCTTCCTTCGCTCCTTCGTTCCTTTCTCTCCTTTCTCCCCTCACCCCGCCCCACCATTTCTGGACTTCAATGTTTGTTGATCTCTGGGCACGTCCCCCACCCCCAAACAGGCGCCTTAGAGGCTTCACCTCACAATAGTTCCATAAGCACTGTTACCATGATTATGACCCCCATCTTCACACGCCCTAACTGAGGCGAATTTTAGGTTACTTACCCAAAGCCATACACACTTAAGTGTCGACCCAGGATTTGAGCCCAGAAACTTCAGAGCCAGGGCTTTTATGCCCTGCACTGGCTCCTATTCTGCAGACTTCAATGCTTAGGACATACTCACACTGAAAATTATTCATTATTTACTGAAATTTGCATTTAAATTGGCATTCCGTATTTTTATTTACTAAATTTGACAACGTGGAAAGAAAGAACTCTAAAATAAGTGAAATAAAATTAGAAATTAAAAAGCAAGATTCCTTGCTCTTCAGGAATCTCAGCAGAGTAAAATGTTGTTGCTGTTAGATTCAGTTAATTATAATCACCTTATAATTTGTGCAAGTGAAGTCTCTCAGTCGTGTCCAACTCTTTGTGACCCCATGAACTGGGGCCTAGCAGGCTCCTCTGTCCGTGGGATTTTCCAAGCAATAGTACTGGAGTGGATTGCTATTTCCTTCTCCAGCGGATCTTCCCAACTCAGGGATCAAACCCAGGTCTCCCACATTGTAGACAGGCACTTTACTGTCTGACCCACCAGAGAAGTCCCAAATGGACTGTCACTTGCTCTGCTGAAAGCACTGCCTGCGTAGGTACCCTGACCTTCCTTACTTCTCCTGGAAATCGCGGTAGCTCTTGACACTGTTGACATCTTTCTTGAAATTCCATTCTTCCTAATATGCTTGAGTTTCTTCCTATTTCTCAAATTGCTTCTATCTAATGTTTTCCTCATCCATCATCTTCTGAAAATTGATATTACTGCAGGGTTCCTTTTTTTAGTCTTCCAGTCTTCTATCCAGAAGCAGACCAATGAGCAGAAAATTATCCAAATGAATGCCAACTTGCTAATTAATGATTTGCCAAATTTAATTCAGTTCAGTTCAGACACTCAGTCATGTTCGACTCTTTGCGACCCCATGAATCGCAGCACGCCAGGCTTCCCTGTCCATCACCAACTCCCCAAGTTCACTCAAACTCTTGTCCATCAAGTTGGTAATGCCATCCAGCCATCTCATCCTCTGTCGTCCCCTTTTCCTCCTGCCCCCAATTCCTCCCAGCATCAGAGTCTTTTCCAATGAGTCAACTCTTCTCCTGAGGTGGCCAAAGTACTGGAGTTTCAACTTTAAAATCATTCCTTCCAAAGAACACCCAGGACTGATCTCCTTTAGAATGGACTGGCTGGATCTCCTTGCAGTCCAAGGGACTCTCAAGAGTCTTCTCCAACACCACAGTTCAAAAGCATCGGTTTAGGGACCTCATTTTGTTTATTTCTGTTTGTCAAACTTTTAATATTTTTAGGATTCTTTCATAAAATTCTTTGAGTATCTCCACCAGCAAATGGCATACAATATTTAATATATAAAGTGTTCATTCCTATTGTGTTTTACTTCATTTTTCTACTTAACTCGTGCTAAACACATGGTCCTTTCAGGATTATAATCATCCCTCCCAGATATTTTTACTTCCAATACACCTAGTCTTGTAACAAGTTAACTATATATGTAAGTATGTAATAAATATTCTTTCATTGCTCAGTTGGTAAAGAATCCACCTGCAATGCAGGAGACCCCAGTTTGATTCCTGAGTCAGAAAGATCCCTTGGAGAGTGGATAGGCTACCCACTCCAGTTTTATTGGGCTTCTCTGGTGGCTCAGCTGGTAAAGAATCCGCCTTCAGGAGAGCCTGGAGAATTCCATGGACTGTATAGTCATTGGGTCACAAAGAGTCAGACATGACTGATCGTCTTTCACTTCACATGTATAAAATATATGCATATATATGTACATAATATATACATATATATATGACACTGTGAATATCACATAATATAAAAATGTGTGTATAATTTTTCTATATCTCAGAAGTAATATCTGAGGAAAATATTAAAAAAATTTTCACTGTCAGCAGCAGCATTCTCAGATAAAAAGTCAGGAAATTAGAAAGGTGTTAAGACGTAGAGAGGCTCTAAAATCTACTGATGAACAAGCCTTTGTTCTCAAGTAAGCCTGTGGGTTTGCTTTTCGTTGCCTTGGGAATTTGGGGGTCTGTTGTTTGAAGTAGACAGTTGTTATTTGGTGAGCACTCTTATTTCTCCCTTTTAAAAATAGCATCCCAATTTCTCCTTTGTGGAATGATTTCTTTCTTATTAGAGATAGTCTGTTGAGTCAAAACATGTTTGTGTGTGTGTGTGTGGAGGGGGGCAAGGGGTGGTAATGATCCAGAGTAAGCCAATGAGATTCTCCCAGGAGCTTGACTCTTGACCAGAAGAACACAGCGTAAATGCTGGAGTTTGTTCTTTGCCTTGGAAGTGACCTGAATAAGCTGTTCATGCAAGGACTGTTTCAGAGGGTTTTTTTGCCTTGCAGTCTTAGAAAATGCCTTAGTTTCTCCCTGTTTTCCACATTTTGATTTGCTTGGGGTTTCCAATGATAATTTGAGTTTTAGATATTCTTCCTATAAATTTCCATAGTGCTATAGTCTGCCAATCAGGTACTATTGTTTGTAACTTCCCCAAAATTCTAAGTAAGAGAAACATTGATAAATCATGTTTTTCGAGGGGGATGGTGAAATTTTGTGCTCCCTCTTTATTTCTCTTATTTGCCTTATTTGGCAGCATGGAAAAGCTCTGACATTGTAACCACTATGCAATATTTGATAGAAAGGCATGTTCACTTGTCAAAGCAAAACTCTAGATTAGCCATCCTTAACCTTTTTGGTACCAGGGACCAATTTCATGGAAGGCAATTTTTACACAGGCTCGGGGCAGGGGGCTGGTTTTCAAATGATTCAAGCACATTACATTTATTGTGCACTTTGTTATTCTTTCACCAGCTCCACCTCAGATCTTCAGGCATTAGAACCTGAAGGTTGGGAGCCCCTGATCTAGATGTTTATAGCTAGCTAGCAATGTCATCATTGTTGTCTTCTACGGCAAAAGTGCTTTTTTCTTGGACAAATTTTGGAAAACAAACAGCATTAGTAATAGGAAATGAGCCATAATGGCACCTAGCTTTATGAACTGATAGTAGAAATTAGCCCAATATCATGGCTCAAATGTTGGTTCTGCACGCTTATTTTTATTATATATGAACTGAAAGAAACAAACCATCTTATAAGAGTATAACTTGTTTGAAATGCCTGGAAAATGCAGCACTGGGTGAAATGATTTAGTAAGCTGGCAATGTTCTCAGAGGGATGAATCACTTGGCAATTCTGCATTTTTCCAAAACCCTATGTAAATTGACATCTGGAAGCTATATTGAGCCTTATTTCTTTGGACACTAAGTTATTAACCCTCCCTTCTTCTGACTATCTGTAAGGTAGGATAATCTCAGCTGAGAAAATTTTTTCTAGTGCAAAACTGAGAACGTGTCAACCACCTATGAGCCTCTGCCAAAAGGTAACACATGTTTTGAGGCAGAAAAGGAGCTATTGATCCTGACTTTATATTATGAAATGTTTTGCGGTATTTCCTGATCAAGTAGGTGCTGGTGGTTTGTAATTTGTCTCTATGCCTTCTTCCCTCTCTTTAAAAATAAATGGCAAATAAGGGTGGGTGAGAAAAAAACCTGGAAAGGAACAAAAATCCAGTGTCAGTCGTGGTAGCAAATGAGGGGAATGGAATATGAGATGAGTTTGGAGAGAGAGGCAGGGGCAAATCAGAAAGGATTTTTGGGACTCAAGTAAGGAGGTGTCCAGCTTGAAGTCAAGGTAGGTGACTTGCTTGACTCATGCTTCAGAAAGTGCACTGTAGCTCCTCTGTGTGAAGGAATTGGAGACAAGGAGGGAAATGAGACCAATTTACCAGTTTGGGATGCTGTTTTAGTGGTCTAAACTAGAGATGGTAAAGATGGAACTAGAATGGCAGGATTGGAATTGTTAAAAAGTAGGCAGATTGTTGGATATGGGTTGGAGATAGTACTGCTATTAGCTTGTGGAATTCTATTTTGGAGTGGATTGATGCGGTAAGGGAAATCTTCGATACTCTGGGGATTTTTTTGTTTTTTTTTGCTTTACAATACTGTATTCATTTTGCTATACATTGACATGCATCAACCAAGAGTGTATATAAGCTCCCAATCCTGACCATCCCTCCCTCCCCCCCCATCTCTCTGGATCATCCCCGTGCATCAGTCCCAAGCATCCCGCATCCTGCATCGAACCTAGACCGGCGACTCGTTTCACTTATGGTATCATACATATTTCAATGCCACTCTCCCAAATCATCCCACCCTCTCCCTCTCCCACAGAGTCCAAAAGGCTGTNGGGGACGACAGAGGATGAGATGGCTGGATGGCATCACTGACTCGATGGGCGTGAGTCTGAGTGAACTCAGGGAGTTGGTGATGGACAGGGATGCCTGGCGTGCTGCGATTCATGGGGTCGCAAAGAGTCGGACACGACTGAGTGACTGAATTGAACTGAACTGAACTGACTACATTTTGTCTCAGACACTTGTACATTTAATGTGATGGGATGCAAAGGCCACAATGGTGGTTTTTTAATAGACGACTTTTAAGAATAGTTTTAGGTTAACAAAATAGAGTGGAAAGTACAGGGATTTCCACATACCCCCTGCCCCTCCATATGTCATGTCCCCCCTGTTATCAACATTCCCCACCAGAGTGATGCATTTGTTACCATTAATGAACCTACATTGGCTCATTGTCACCTGAAGTCAGTAGTTTAGGGTTTCACTCAAGGTATCTTTCTGTGGACTTGGACAAATTTTTAATGACATGCACACACCACTAAAGTTTTGCACAGAGTAGTTTCACTGCCATACAAATCCTCTGTACTCCTGTTCATCCCTCCCTCTCCCCAATCCCAAAAAACTGTTGATTAATTTACCATCTCCATAGTTTTGGCTTTTTCAGAATATCATATAGTTGGAATCATACAGTATGTAGTCAGATTGTTTTTTTTCACTTGGTAATATAAATTTAAGTTTCTTCTTTGTCTTTCTATGACTTGATAGTTCATTCCTTTTGAGCACTGAATAATATTCTGTTGTCTAGATGTACCATGCTTTCTTTATCCATTCACCTAGTAAAAGACGTCTTGTGTATTAGTTACTCACTCAAGTCTGACTCTCTGTGATCCCGACTGTAGCCTACCAGGCTACTTTGCCCAATGGAATGCTCCAGGCAAAAATACTGGAGTGGGTAGCCATTCCTTTCTCCAGGGGATCTTCCCAACTCAGGGATTGAATCTGGGTCTCCTGCATTGCAGGTGGATTCTTCACCATGTGAGCCGCCAGGGAAGCCAAAAGACATTTTGATTGTGTCCAGGTTTTGGCAGTTGTGAATAAAGGCACAGTAAACATTGTGTGAAGGTTTTTATGTGGGTACAAATTTTCAGCTCCTTTGGGTAGATACCAAGGAGTATGACTGCTAGATCACGTGGTAGGAGTATGTTTAATTTTGTACAAAACATCAAACTGTTTTCCAAAGTGACTGAGTTCCTATCAAGAATGAGTGAGGGTTCCTGTTGCTCCACATCTTCCCCAGTATTTGGTATTGTCAGTGTTCTGGATTTTGACCATTCTGTTAGGTGTGTAATGCTGTCATAATTGTCTGAACCTGCATTTCCCTGATGATAGATAATGTAGAACATCTTTTTCATATGCTTATTTCCCAGCTGTGTTATCTTCTCTGGGGTAATGTGTGTTAAGGTTTTTGGCCCATTTTAAAATCAAGTTGTTTGTTTTCTTACCGTTGAATTTTAGGAGTTCTTTGTATATTTTAGATTATTCATACCTCATTGGAAATATCTTTTGCGAGTATTTCCTCCCAGTCTCCGGCTTAACTTTTCATTCTCTTGACAGTGTCTTTTGCAATGCAGAAATTTTTAACTTGTATGAAGTCTAGTTTACCAGTTAGTTCTTTTGTGCCTCTAAAATTAGTGTTTTAATTAAAAAAAATTTTTTTTTCAAAACAGCAGGCTTTTTCATGCAAGGAAATCTCAAAAGGAAGAGCTAAGATACTCCAAAAACTTGGATTTACCATTTAACAAAATTCTTTTCTCTAACATCCTATAACCTAAAGAGAAAATTTAGTTTAACAATTTTCACTGAAAAGGTTCACGTTGGCTTTTGGACTGAAACAGAAGAGAAATTGTAGGAAGAGTTCATCCAATTAAGGACATGACAACTGGTTGACCCTCCAGCTGATCCTGGGCAACCTGCGGCTCCTCATCCCCACCCTGTCTTTGGAATATACATTCTGCCCACTGTTCCCACTGTGGGAGCCATTTTCAAGGACATCGTAAATTTGAGAAAATAAGGTGTTGAGACCATCTGAACTCAATATATGACTGAACCCAGTTAAGGCCTCCACATAAACTTTGAAGATTGGGGGGTGGCAAGTCCGTAAATCTACTTGTCTTGCAGCCACCCAAGAGAAGCCTCACACGTAAGCTCCTTTGCTTGTTAAACTGTCCACCTATCAATCTAGAAGGATCTGCCTTTTTCCTCCGTCTCTCCTTGCCCTCCTTGAATGGGGCCAGTTTCAAATTTCACCTGGTTAACTCCCAAGGTTTCAGACCAACAGAAATCTAGGAAAGGTTCTGATGCCAGATATTTTAATACATTGTAGAATTATCAAAGCATCTTAGCATTTTGAAATAAGCATTAGAGGAATTGACAGCTCTAGCATTCTCCTTGCATGTGCACCTGGAAGAAGAATTCTTATTTTGTGAGTCTATTTTGGAAACCATCAGGGCTTTGGACATGTTAGAAATGGTGAAAGGTTGTTTTATTGCTCTGTTTTTTTAAAAATTATTTTTCCAAACAAATCTTCAGCTGGAAAAAAGACTTGTACTTCTTACATCAGGGGTCCCCAAACCCCAGGCCACAGACCAGCAATCAGTCTATGACCACACAGCAGAAGGTGAGCAGCAGGAAAGTGAACAAAGCTTCATCTGTGTTTACAGCTCTTCCCCACTGCACACATTACCACCTGAGCTCCACCTCCTGCAGATCAGCCAAGGCATTAGATTCTCTTATGAGTGCGAACCCTGCTGTGAAATGTGCATGGGAGGGATCTAGGTTGTGACTACCTATGAGAGTCTGATGCCTGATGATCTGAGGCAGAGCTGAGGCCATGATCCTGGCACTGGGGAGCATCTGCAAATAGATTATCATTAGCACAACAGACATAATGCTCTTGAATCATCCCCAAATAATTTTCCCTGTCCCCAGTCTGTGGAAAAATCATCTTCCACGACACCAGTCCCAAGTGCCAAGAAGATTGGGGACCACTGCCTTTCCTGACCGGTCCCAGCAAGGCTTGGTAATGTGTCTGATATTGCTGCCTTAACAGAAAGGGAAGCATCTCATGATACCATCACTTCTTGTTTTCTACACAGACGTGTACTAGGAATGTAAAACTTTCTTGACGTCTTGTGAGAACCTTTGCCAACCACCATCAAAGTCATCAGTGTTACCCTCTGATAATCCCGCTGAATCACTGAATTAAAAAAATTGCCAATAAGAGGACCAGGATATTGAATTTATGTTTACCAAATAGTTCACTGGCTTTCCCAGAGATCAATACCTATATGTTTCTTTGAATTAAGGACAGTTGCTTTTTCTGGAAAAAAAAAAAAAAAAAAAAAGAAAGAAAGAAAGAAATTCCACAGTCAGAATACCTTGAAAAGAATGATTTATCCATGTGCTTCCTTACCTGGGAGGTAAGAGATAAAGTTTTCATTTGAATGAGATAAAGTTTTCATTTCAAGCCTATTATGTTTTCTACTTAAAAAAATATATTGTAAGCTCTCTAGGATTAGCAGCTGATTGGAAAGGCCAGAATAGAGGCTGACATCCTTTCCAAACTGAAATGCTAAAGGACGTGCTTTACTCTAAGATGGTTACCAATTTTTCTAAAAAAGGAAATCCATGAACACCTAGGAACTACAGAGGACTCCTTCAGAAGTTACTTCTATCTTGATGGTATTAAATCTGAACAACAGATCTAAAACCCTTTTCTTCCTGATATAAATTCTATTAAAGATTTTGTCCTAGCTTACAGTCTTTGATCTTGGGACTGAATCTTATTATAGTTAAACACAAAAAGCCTTTGAGAATTCTGGTGTTCTTTGAGATAAGATTTTTTTTGGCCTTTTAAAGTGAGGTAAAGAAGCTTTAACTCCATTTGCAAAAGTATATATACCTTAACCAATCAAGATTTTTGATACTTGCAACCATTAAAACAAATATTTGGAGGAATTTCTGACATACCGTACCATGTAATATATATGATATGTTGTCCTGTTGAAAACCATTTCACAATTTGATGTCATTTTACAAGTTAAGAGATAACTTGAATAAGCCTTTACACTGATATTTTAAGATAATAAGACATGAAGCTTATCTGTATTTGAAATCATTGCCTTATTTCTGTGTTAATAAAATGAATGAATAATATCATTCATTTATTTGGAAATATCTTATAATTACATTTCAATATAGTTTTCTGTGTAATTCTAAAATGTTTATTTTTTGCATTTAAATATGGGAGGGAATTCATAGGCTTCACTTTACTGCTAAAAACAATTAAGAACCCTTGATTTAGGGAGAGGTTACAGGTAAAGAAAAAAAAACTAAGTCACGTGATTAGGATTTGAGAACTAACAATTAGAGGTCTAGCAGAAGAGAAGTTGGCCTTCCCTAGTGGCTCAGTAGGAGAAGGCAATGGCACCCCACTCCAGTACTCTTGCCTGGAAAATCCCATGGACAGAGGAGCCTGGTAGGCTGCAGTCCACGGGGACTCGAAGAGTGGGACACAACTGAGCGACTTCACTTTCACTTTTCACTTTCATGCATTGGAGAAGGCAATGGCAACCCACTCCAGTGTTCTTGCCTGGAAGATCCCAGGGACAGGGGAGCCTGGTGGGCTGTCGTCTATGGGATTGCACAGAGTCGGACAACAGCAGCAACAGTGGCTCAGTGGTGAAGAATCCACCTGCCAATGGAGGAGACATAGATTAAATCCCTGGGCTGGGAAGATCTGTAGAAGGAAATGGCAACCCACACCAGTATCCTTGCCTAGGAGAACTCATGGAGCTTGGTGGGCTACAGTCCATGGGGTGGCAGAAGAGTTGGACATAACTTAGTGACTAAACAACAACAAGAGACATTAGCAAACAGACGGAAAGAGAGCAGCCATAAGTTAGGAGGAAGTTGAGACAGTTTTGTAGAATGGAAATCAAGGGAAGAATGTTTCTAAGGAAAGAGAGTGGTCACTTATTACAATATTACCAAGAGGTTGATTAGTTTCCCTTGACCTTGACATGAATAGCTTCATTGGAATGTAATTTCCATGAGTAAATGAGTGGCAGGTGAAAAAGTGGAGACAGTACCTATAGACAAGTCAGTGATGAAGCCTTCCTCACTGTGAATGGGAGCAAAGAAATGGGGCAGTTCCTGGGATCTGTGATCAAGACATGGTTTTTATAAAAGAGGGGACCTACTTGGCTAAATAACTATGCTGCTAGGGAGAAACTTCAGATGAAAGCTGTTGCTGTGCTGCTAAGTCGCTTCAGCTGTGTCTGACTCTGTGCAACCCCATAGACGGCAGCCCACCAGGCTCCCCCGCCCCTGGGATTCTCCAGGCAAGAACACTGGAGTGGGTCACCATTTCCTTCTCCAATGCATGAAAGTGAAAAGTGAAAGGGAAGTCGCTCAGTCATGTCCAACTCTTAGTGACTCCATGGACTGCGCCCACCAGGCTCCTCCCGTCCGTGGGATTTTTCCAGGCAAGAGTACAAGAGGGGAACAAATGCAGGAAGGCAATCCCTGAGAAAGAGAGAAGCACAGAGCAGAGACTGAGGAAAGGCTGCAGACGTGGGTCCAGGTTCAGGAAGGCTGATAGGTTTAGTGATGAGTGATGAGAGTGTTTCTTCTATGATCCAATGGATGTTGGCAATTTGATGTCTGGTTCCTGTGCCTTTTCTAAATCCAGCTTGAGCATCTGGAAGTTCACAGTTCACGTACCGTTGAAGTCTGGCTTGGAGGATTTTTTGCTAGCATTGAAATGAGTGCAATTGTGTAAAAGAATTCCAAGAAAAGCAAGAGAATTCCAGAAAAACATCTATGTCTGCTTTATTGATTATGCCAAAGTTTTTGTGTAGATCCAACAAACTGTGAAAAATTCTTAAAGAGATGGGAATACCAGACCACCTAACCTACCTCCTGAGAAATCTGTATGCAGATCAAGAAGCAACAGTTAGAACTGGAGATGGAACAATGGACTGGTTCCAAATAGGAAAAGGAGTACATCAAGGCTGTATATTGTCACCCTGCTTATTTAACTTATATGCAGAATACATCATGAGAAATGGTGGACTGGATGAAACACAAGCTGGAATCAAGATTGCCAGGAGGAATATCAATAACCTCAGATATGCAGATGACCTCACCCTTATGGGCTTCCCTGGTGGTGCGGAGGTTAAAGTGTCTGCCTACAATGTGGGAGATCTGGGTTCGATCCCTGGGTCGGGAAGATTCCCTGGAGAAGGAAATGGCAAGCCACTCCAGTATTCTTGCCTGGAGAATCCCATGGATGGAGGAGATTGGTGGGCTAGTCCATGGTCGCAAAGAGTCAGACACGACTGAGCGACTTCACTTCTCTTCTCCACCCTTAATGGCAGAAAGCAAAGAGGAACTAAAGAGCCTCTTGAAAGTGAAAGAGAGAGTGAAAAACCTGGCTTAAAACTCAATGTTGAAAAAACAAAGATCATGGCATCCAGTCCCTTCATGTCATGGCAAATAGATGGGGAAACAGTGGAAACAGTGAGAGACTTTATTTTGGGGGCTCCAAAATCACTGCAGATGATGACTGCAGCCATGAAATTAAGATGCTTGTTCCTTGGAAGAAAAGCTATGACAAACCTAGACAGCATATTAAAAAGCAGAGACATGACTTTGCCAACAAAGGTTCATCTAGTCAAAGCTATGGTTTTTCCAGTAGTCATGCATGGATGTGAGAGTTGGGCTATAAAGAAAGCTGAGTGCCAAAGAATTGATGCTTTTGAACTGTGGTGTTGGAGAAGACTCCTGAGAGTCCCTAGGGCTTCAAGAAGATCAAACCAGTCAATCCTAAAGGAAATCAGTCCTGAATATTGATTGGAAAGACTGATGCTGAAGCTGAAGCTCCAATACTTTGGCCACCTAATGTGAATAACTGACTCCTTGGAAAAGCCCTGATGCTGGGAAAGACTGAAGGCAGGAGGAGAAGGGGCTGACAGAGGATAAGTTGGTTGGATGGCATTACCAACTTGATGGACATGAGTTTGAGCAAGCTCCAGAAGCTGGTGATGGACAGGGATGCCTGGTGTGCTGCAGTCCATGGGGTCACAAAGAATCAGACACAACCGAGTGGCTGAACTGACCTGAACTAATGAGGGCGCTTGTCTGATTGCTGAATTCTTGTCTGATTGCAGCTGTTCCTTGATAAAGCATGAGGCAATGTTGTTAGTTCAGGAAAGGAGGGTAAAATAGGCATTTCAGGGGAGTGGGAAATGTATAGACTAGAAAAGCGTAGGAGGGTTCTTGGGCAGTGAAAAGTGTTCATTGACATTTGTGATGATTACTTGTTTTCAGAATTTTACTTTGAAAAATTTCAAACATATCTGAAATAAGTATTTATATCCCCTTCCATTAGATTAACATGTTCTTTCTCTCTCTTCATATTTAATATATATACATTTCTGTTGTTGAACTGGTTGAGAGTCAGTTGCAATGTGACAGGCTTCCCTGGTGGCTCTGACAGTGAAGAATCTGCCTGTAATGCAGGAGGTCTGGGTTCAATCCCTGGGTCAAGAAGATCCCCTGGAGAAGGGAATGGTAACCCACTCCAGTATTCTTGCCTGAAGAATTCTATGGACAGAGGAGCCTGGCCCCAGTCCATGGGGTCGAAAAAGAGGCAGACACAACTGAACCACTAACACACACACTATAGTGTGACACTTTGCCCCTAAATGCTTCACTGGGGAACAAGGTCTTTCTACTTGAATACAAAGGTAACACTCAGGAATTTTAACAGTGACACCACAGTTCATTTTCCAGGTTTTCTAATTGCCCCAATAATGATCTTAATAGCTGTGTTTTGTGTGTTTACACATTGCTTTAAATACTCATGTCTCTTCATTGTCTTTTAACATGGAAAGGTTCCTGACTTTTGTCTCTTACCTTTTTTCTTTTTTTAGTCTTTCATTTTTTTCTTGACATTAATGCTTTTGACAAGGTCATGCCAGTTATTTTTGAGAATGTTGTCATTGCTGTTTTAGAGTGAAACTTAGAGAAGGGTTGTGTGATTTTCCTCAGCAAAATTCAGGTGTTCAGGTGCACATAGGGAGGAAGCCCTCAGGGTGACTAGGTTTAATCTGGACTGTGTGTGATTAGAAAAAAAAGAAGAGAGAAGTTCAGGGTCATTATAAGGGAGTTCTATTGACAGGTAGAGATAGAGTTATAGAGATCAATAAATGGGTAGAAATCAATAAGCGGGTAGAGAGGGAAGAGAGAACATGAAGAGGGTGTTGGATAATAATAATAAAAACTTCACCAGTTGGCTGGAGGTCTCTACAAAGTCTCTAAAAAGTGAAAAAATTATATCAAGAACATAGGAAATGCAGCTGGTCAGTGGAAATATCTGTGCTTTTTCATGAACTAGGTCTGCTGAAAGCCCAATGCTTGTGGATAGCATAAAATATGGGAGACTGATCCCATACACAGAATTGTTTTATGAGCCCCATTACTAGGGAGAAAAGTAACAGCATATATTTAAAGACTTGTAAAAGTCTTTTACTGTAACCGACTTTATGTCACACCTCAGAAGAGGAATGCCCATAATTCTCATTCTTTATTATACTCCTAGCATCCTTAGCAGAAAGATGTGTTGTTGACAGATATCTGTCATGTAGAACATTTAAGTGACTACTGAAGTCATTTAGCTTAATAATGGTAAAACTGGGAGGAAGACCAGAGCACTCACACACACACTGTATTAGCCTTGCTGAACACTCCCCAAATCACATGATGTGTGTGTGCACGCACGCTAAGTTTCATCCCACTCTTTCCAACCCCATGGACTGTAGCCTGCCAGGCTCCTCTGTCCATAGAATTCTCCGGGCAAGAATACAGGAGTGGGTTACCATTCCCTTCTCCAGGGGGTCTTCCCACTCAGGGATCCTATCTTCATCTCTTTACAGCCCCTGCGTTGGCAGGCGGGTTCTTTACCACTAGCACCATCTGTTGTTTAGTCGTTCAGTCATGTATAACTCTTTATAACCCCATAGACTGCAGCATGCCAGGCTTCCCTGTCCTTCGTCATCTTCTGGAGATTATTCAAATTCATGTCCATTGAGTTGGTGATGACATCGAACTGTCTCATCCTCTGTTGTCCCCTTCTCCTGCCTTCAATCTTTCCCAGCATCAGGATCTTTTCTAATGAGTCTGCTCTTTGCAACAGGTGGCCAAAGTATTGGAGCTCCAGCTTCAGCCTCAGTTCTTCCATAGAATATGCATAGTCGATTTCCTTTAGGATGGGCTGGTTGGATCTCCTTGCAGTCCAAGGGACTCTCAAGAGTCTTCTCCAACACCACAGTTCAAAAGCATCAATTCTTTGGCGCTCAGCCTTCTTTATGGTCCAGCTCTCACATCCATACATGATTACTGGAAAAACCGTAACTTTAACTAGAAGGACCTTTGTTGGCAAAGTCATGTCTATGCTTTTTAATATGCTGTCTAGGTTGGCCACAGCTTTTCTTCCAAGGAGCAAGTGTCTTTAATTTCATGGCTGTAGTCACCATCTGCAGTGATTTTTGAGCCCAAGAAAATGAAGTCTCTCACTATTTCCCAGTGTTTTCCCATCTGTTCCCATGAAATGATGGGACTGGATGCCATGGTCTTCACTTTTTGAATACTGAGTTTTAAGCTAGCTCTTCCAGTCCTCTTTCACCTTCATCAAGAGCCTCTTTAGTTCCTCTTCGCTTTCTGCCGTAAGGGTGTTGTCATCTGCATATCTGAAGTTGCTGATACTTCTCCTGCAATCTTGATTCTAGCTTGTGTTTCATCTAGTCTGGCATTTTTCATGATTTACTCTGCATATAATAAGTTAAATAAGCAGAGTGACAATACACAGTCATGACGTACTCCTTTTCCTATTTGGAACCAGTCCATTGTTCCATATCCAGTTCTAACTGTTGCTTCTTGATCTGCATACAGATTTCTCAGGAGGCAGGTTAGGTGGTCTGGTATTCCCATCTCTTTAAGAATTTTCCAGTTTGTTGTGATCCACACAGTCAAAGACTTTTTAGAATAGATAGTGAAGCAGATGTTTTTCTGAAATTCTCTTGCTTTTTCTATGATCCAATGGATATTGGCAATTTGATCTCTGGTTCCTCTGCCTTTTCAAAATCCAGCTTGAACATTTGGAAGTTCTTGGTTCTTGTACTGTGGAAGCCTAGCTTGGAGAATTTTGAGCATTACTTTGCTAACGTGAAATGAGTCTAATTGTGGAGTAGTTTGAAGATTCTTTGGCATTGCCTTCCTTTGGGATTGGAATGGAAACTGACCTTTACAGTCCTGTGGCCACTACTGAGTTTTCCAAATTTGCTGGCAGCTGTATTGCTGCCTAAGTCATGTGCACATCACACAAAATGAAAGTGAAGTCACTCAGTCATGTCCGACTCTTTGCGATCCCATGGACTGTAGTCTACCAGGCTTCTCCATCCATGGGATTTTCTAGGCAAGAGTACTGGAATGGGTTTCCATTTCCTTCTCCAGGGGATCTTCCCAACCCAGGGATTGAACCCAGGTCTCCTGCATTGCAGGCAGATGCTTTACCCCCTGAGCCACCAGGGAAGCAACATGAAACAGGCTTGGTTTAATAGACATCTCTATTTCGATTACTCTATTTAGTGACTCTTATGCCACCAAAGCCCAACTTTGATATAAGAAGCTGTCTAGGAGGGATAAATTCTTAAAGCTGTGCCCTCCACAAATAATTTTAGAATACAAAGGTATAAAGTAACTGGAAGGCCCTCATTATCACTTAATTCTTGTGATCCCAGGCAGAAAGCCAAAGCATTTATAGATGTGACGAGTACCAGCTCCAGTATCAAAACTGTTTTATGAGCAACAATCCACTATGAGTGCAGATTCTATCTACCTTCATTCATTGGTCTTCTTCACTGTTATCACAAGCCAGCATTCATTTGAACTATATGAGGCTCTATTTATGTATATATATATATGTGAATACATATACATATATACATACACACACGTACATGTGTGTGTGTATATATATATATTTCTGGGGGAGGGCATGGCAACCCACTCCAGTATTCTTGCCTAGAGAATCCCAGGAACAGAGTAGCCTGGCAGGCTACTGTCTATAGTGTCGCAAAGAGTCAGAGATTGCTGAAGTGCCTTAGCACTTCATGATATATATATATATATATATATATATATACACACACACACACATATATATATATACACATATATATAAACAAAGTTACATTGTAAGAGAAAAAATATGAATATTATTCTTTTTTAAAAGGGCTGAGAGAGGAGCATAGTGATGGAAAACATACTAGAAACTATTAAGAATTTACATACTGTGCTTTTTTGATAAAATAGCTGAAATAGAACTATTTCAGTTGTGCTATTTAAATCAATTTGCTGTCAAAAAAAAAAAAATCAATTTGCTGTCTACTAAATTAGCTTCAGAAAATGATCCCAGTAAAATAATGTCTACATTGTTATCCCAGTAAAATAGCATCTCAGTGTAGCTTCATCTTAATATATACCAGAAGCACATTCTGAGGTCTTTATGTTAGGTTTTAATTCAATTGCATTATCATCTTGAAAAAGCTGACTGGCCTAGATTTGGGCCTGTTGACATGAGAACATAGTTCAGTGAGCCCCAAAGAGGATCAAAATATAGGCTTCAACTGCCCCCTGGTGACTGATAAGCAGAATAACCAAATATAATTCAAAGTCTGGAATAAACAGGTTTTCTCTTTTGCCATTTATCTATTCATTTATAAGAACATATTAGGAATTCTATTACGCGCTCTGTTATGCACTGAAGTGGGATACAGATTTGTGTCATAGTAAAATCAGGGTGAAAAGATAATTTCAGCTTTCCCTGCTAAGTGCCATTACAGTGATTTTTTTTTTTTCCTATTCTGATCAAGTTATTATGTAGGCATTTTTGTAGGTATTCTTATGGCAATATTACTTAGAAATTCCTGAAAAATAAAAGCATCTTTCTACACAAGTGTAATTCCCGTATCAACACAAATCAAGAAGACACATAGTAAATAATTACATATTTGCAGTTCTTCCTAGGGCTTCTCGGGTGACTCAGTAAAGAATACGCCTGCAGTGCGGGATAGGCAGAGATGCAAGTTCGATCCCTAGGTCGAGAGGATCCCCCGGAGGAGTAAATGGGAACCTACTCGTGTTGTTGCGAGGAAAATCCCATGGACAGAAGAGCCCAGCAGGCTACAGTCTATGGGGTTGTACAAGAGTTGGACTGAGTAACTGAACAACAAAGTTTTTCCTGGAAGTAACATGAATCTTTTTTTTTTTTTTTTTGATTTACCCATATTGCTTTTTATAATTATCCTACTAATGATGTTTACAGTTTTAAAAATTATTTTTATTCTCTCCAGGGTCAGCATATCAAATCTATTAAGCAGATGAAAAAACTGAGGCAGAAGTCAGCCTTACCTGATAATTCAATGTAATAGATGAGATCACAACTCAAATTGTCTAATTGCACCTGTTAAGTTCTTTTGGCAGATTCATCCAATGACTTTTGTGTGGTTTCTGATAAATATGAGGGTCTTATGAAGCCACTGAGTAACATGAGATAGCCATTCACAAGAGGGGTTAAACCACATGTTGGATCATTTCCAACATCAGCTACTAAGCAGCTGTCACAATTCTCTTGAGTTAGATGGAGTCTTTTTTCAAGTTATGTAAGTCCCATATCCAATTACCAATCCCCAACATCACCCAGGCCCAGGCTTGGCACTGCTCAACCAAATGATACGCTTGTGGTGCCAGAGCAAAGTGATTACATAAATAATTTACTTGGGTCTTCTTTAATCCTATACAAGAGAAGCTTATGGTAATCCTAATTAGTATTTTACTCACTCCGCAGTCATGTAACAGTAATCTCCTATTGAATTTTCAACACTGAGCATGAAAGGGTGCAAAATTTTTAAAAGATGTATTCCTAATTTAACATAAATCAATGATGTGAGTCAAGATATATACAAAGTTGGTTTATTTGAAAGATATCAATGGTTCTAGATGAAAACTACAGGATAATTTCTAAGAGGTCAAAAATAAAAGCCAAAAAACCTAAAGATAGTGGGGAATTTCTTGGTATTAAAGCTAGGCTCTTTAGTATTTTGAATTATTTTCAATTCAGCTATTTTTGTTTCATTTCAAAATATTTTCCATTTTCTCATATTTTCTTTTGAGCTATTAAACTAGTATCTCTATGAGCAATTTTTTATTTGTTGTCATATACAGTACTATGAAATAAAAACTAATTTTTCAACATTTATGTACCACTTGATTGTTTCATTTTTGATAATTGGTAGCATACTGGTGAATGTAACTATCATTGCTTTGGATCATTGCTTTATAAGAAATGAAGTGAAACAGAAAATCTTTTTGGGTAGTTTTATGATTTTCTGTCTTGAACTCAAATTTTCATAATTAAGTCCAGTTTGTTCAATGACTACACTTAAAATATAAATTCATCAGAAATTTGTATCTCTAGAGTATGATCCAAAAATCAACATGAATGCTTTCCTCAACTGCACTCAACTGTATTGTTAACTTCCTTTTTTGCTCCCATATTTGTTCACTAGTTCATTCATGTGTTAATTGCTTTGTCCATTCACCCACAAGTAAATATCATACAAAATAAAGTCAGGTTCTTTCCCCTCCAGGAGTTGCATGCTCAAGTTGGAAAACCACTGTGTTTAACTCAGAACAGGTGCTTCTCATAGAAAAAGTGGTAGGGAACTGAAACAGAACAAGAAACATCAGAATATTCTGGTAACAAGCTGAATTCTGAAAGACAAGTAGGAATGAGTTAAGTAGGCGGGCTACGCAGTTTGGTGGATTTTCTACTGTATTAGAGATACAGCAACTTGGCCCTTTTTGGGCCTCTTAACCAGAGAAATAAGTAAATGGCAGTTCAAGAGGCGCCTAGGTGATATGGCTGAGCTTGAACTTTACCCATTGAGAAATTTCAAGTAGGGGAATAAAAATGACCAGGCTTGAATTTTATAGTAAGGTCACTTAGGCAGTAATGTGGAAGATAAATTGGAGGAGGCATGGAGCAACTGAAACGAGAAAATCTTAAGAGCCTACTGCAATAATCTGGGCTTGAATTTAAGAGGGCCTAAGAGGGCAGGTAGTTTACAGTTTACAATCTTGTGACACTCAAAATGGTCTTGATTAGCAGCATGAACACGTTAGAGACGCCTGTATGAAATACACAATCTTATGCCATATTCCTTACCTTCAGAATCAATGTTTTAACAAGTTCAAGTAATCTGGTGGCTCAAATGGTAAAGAATATGCCTGCAATGCAGGACACCCAGGTTCAATCCCTGGATCAGGAAGATCCCCTGGAGAAGGGAGTGGCTACCCACTCCAGCACTGTTGCCTGGAGAATCCCAGAGGAGGCTGGTGGGCTGCAGTCCATGAAGTTGCAGAGTCAGACACGACTGAGCAACTAACACTTTCAGGTCATCTGTATGTCTGAGAATCATTCAGAGAGTATAGAAACACAGTATGGGCAGTTACTAGAGGAAAAAAGAAAATCACTCTTAGGTGTGGTCAGTTTGAGGTGTTTATGGAACATTCAAGGAAGCTGATCCATAGCAGTTGAGTATATGGATCCTGAGGCTGGGTTGGAGATGCAGTTTACCATTTATCAATCTGTTAGTATTTGAAGCCATGGTCCGACCCAAGTTTCCTGGGATCTGCCCAGGAAATCATATCATTAGGCAGAGGGCCCAAAGGGAGCACTAAGAAACATCATTATTTAAAGTTCCATATAGCGAAAGGTATCCACAAGAAACAGGAGGTTCCAGTGGGAGGTCTAAACAACGTGAGAAGTGGGAAGAGGTCCAAGTGGCAGGATGGTCAACATTCTCATTTTCCAGCAGAGCTCACATAAGAACAGACAAAGGTCCATGGATTTGGCAATCTTCATGTCAGAGTAAAGCTATGGGTGGAGATTATTTCCCATTAGTTCGTTCTTGACCTTAGTATGTGGGGATGCAATTTAGTTTCTGTTTTCAAAGTTCAGATGAGTAGAGTATGTGAGAGGAGCTTGGTATGGAGCCACTTTGCAAATGTTCTCTCTTCCAGTAAGATGGTAAATTCTTTGAGGAATAAGGAAGGCACATAAAGATGAGTAAAACCCAGTCCTAACCCTCAGCGTTTATAACAAATAAGAAATAAGGTATCCATAGTACAAGATGGGACATATAATATAAAATAGAGGGATTAAAAAGAGCATATACTACATCCAAACAATCAGAAGAGGCTGCTTACTTCTCCTAAATTGTTAGTACAGAGATGTGCTTACTTAACATTTACATACTTAACACTTAAACTATATTAATTGCTGACTTTTCTCTCAACAAATCTGATGAATTATTAATAAAGTCCCATTTATTCCAAAATCCAAGGAAACTTCAAACTCATTCATGAGATATTTATTAAAATAACACATTTAGGGAAAAAAATCAATACAATGTATACATCATTACTGAAAACTGTATACCATCATACAAAAAAGGATTTTATTTTGGGAAATCGATTCCTAATTTATGGCAAGTTTTACTTTAGAAATAAAACCACAAAACAACACAATCTAATTCAATCTTAAAGGCTGGCATGCTGAGCAAGGAATGTTCTTATTCTTTGTAGGAGTTCCTTCTTTACACTGTCTGGTACCAGGGCTGAAATATAAAATAAAAACATAAGAGTAAGATGATTCCAATTAATATTTATCAATTTGAGATCTGGTGTTTTATTCAGGATTACCAAGTGAAAATTTCATAACTAACCCTCATGCTTCAATAAAAAAAATAAAGACATCTGAGAAAATAAAATATATTTGAAATTTATTGTTTGAAAGAACTATCCAATACCTAAAAATATACTGCACATGTGAAAATTCTTTACACTAGGAATAGAAAAGGCCTTTCTGAAAGAGAGGCTGTAAAAGATTGCTAAATCTGATTCAAATGCAACTGAATAAGCCTGGTTAAAATCAAACAAAAAAAAAGAGAAAGCACTCTTACAAAAACAGGGTAATCTCTCTACTATACAATTTCTTCAACTTGATAGGAAAAAGATCAGCAGGCTTACAGAAAAATGATGAAAGGAGAAGCACACAGTTCTTGAATGTCAAAAGAATTTAACCTCACAACAGAAATGAAAATTAAAACTATTATTCTGAGAGCATATTTTTACCAATCAGATTGGCTAAAATCCAAAGGTCACTAATATATGTATTGGCAAGACTGAGGGAAAACTGGCCCTGTTACACTGGCTGGTGGGAGAATAAATTGATACAGCATATTTGGGGAGGTAATTTGGTGATCCTGTATTGAAATAAATGCATATATTCTCTTGAATCAACAAAGATGCAAGAGCTTCAACAACAGTTGTTTCTGTCATATGTTCATGTTTCAAATCTTGAATCATGTGACTGACTATATTATCTACTCTGAATATTAAACCAAAAATAGGGAAATGGGAGTTCCCTGGTGGCCTAGTGGTTAGGATCGCAGGCTTCACTACCATTTGGCCCAGGTTCATTCCCTTCTTGGAGAACTGAGATCCCAGAAGCTGCAAGGCACAGCCGGAAAAAAAAAAAAAAAAAGGCGAGGGGGAGAGGTTGGGGGGGGAAGCCTTGATCTTTGAAACTTAATATTAAACGTCAGTTATTAAATCTACACTATTTCCTTCCTTTTTGGCTACTAATAAATAAGGACAAGAAGGAATTAACTTTAACCTCTAATGTTATTTGCTTGAATTCATAGGAAATGAAATCTTCAGATATAGTTCAATATTTCTACAAAAAATTCCACAAATGACAGAAATCAAATAAGACAGATACTCCTCTTTATAAATTTAGTATAAACCTGCCGAGTTATAAATAAGGACTACAAAATTAAGTACACTGGAAATGTGATCAATATGTATATTAAATATACTTTTACTCAAAATTATGATGACTGGGAACAGATCAGCTGCCTTGGGGTTACCGATGAGGTGTGACTATAAAGGAAAAGCTTGCGGGAGTCTTTTAGAACAAATCTATACATGTGTATAAGAACTGACACTAAAACTGTTAATTTAAAAAATACTTTCTTAACAATAAAAAGAAAAGATTTACTTTACTTTTCTTTTTTGCTAATTCTCTGGCAGGGGAGCTATAAGAGATTGAAATATCCAACACACAAGCACTGAAGGAAATGCAGAGATAATTTCTACTCCGTTAACAGATTTACTTCTTAAATGTTAACAGATTAAGCATAAATTACAGAAGAAAAGTAGAAACAAGATATAGAAATTTATTTAAAAATATAAATCCATGGGGAGGGCAATAAATACTGCCCCCACTCCGAAATATGATTGACTGACAAAGTTATGTTTTAAAAGATGGCTGGAAAGGACCGTGGGATGCTGTAGTTCTTTCCAGGTGGTAGCAATTCAGGGCCTAGTATTCTCTGGTAATAATTTTAAAGTGATTTACTTTTCACACTTCAATTCTTTTACTTTTTCTGTGTGAGGAAACAACTAATGGGTTATCTAATTTACCTGCTTCCACTTATAACTACAGCCACTCCCTACCGCCTTCCTCAAATGAAAATAATCTAGTTACACCTAATTATTGCATACAGACTTAACATTATTTCCTCTGTTTCTTTTGCTTTCTCTTAACAAAGCATTAAAGAGAGAAATTAAGAAGGCAGCTGAAGTGTGAGTCTTAAACATGAATTACCTAATCATAAAGTTACGGAGCTACCAGATTCTTACTTAGACATCCAAGAAGACAACTTTGTTTATTTTTAATAAGGAAAGCGAGCAATGACTCAGGGGCTGGTGTAAAACACTGAACTATTACACATAAGGCTAATTTTTCTCTAAAAAAAAATCCCAAATTTTAGAAATTACCTGTTTTAACAACCATATCAACTTACACGTATATATTGTTTTAAGAGCACAAAACATTTTATACCTCGTTTGTTACTCAAAACTGTGCAAGAAAGTTGGCGAGGCAACTATAACTCTTCCCAAAGAGAAGGTGCAAGTATACCCACGTAATTTTAGAAAGAGTGCTTTTCCTTGTTAAAAAAAAAAAAAAAAAAAAAAAAAAACCTGAACCAGCAAGAGAGAAAACAAATCATGTCTTAGCCCACATTTCCTTTCACACAATTTGTATTCCTTACCTCTGCCTTTTGGTGTGATTTCAGCCACCAAGTCATCAACAGTAACGTGTTCTAGTCCCTTTTCTTTAATTACCTCTTATGCAAAAGCAAAAAACAAATCATATCATTTAAAATCATTATCTGTAAGAAAGATTTTCATAGAGGAAGGGTTAAGATCATGTTTTTAGAGTCCAGACTGGTCTTTTTAAAAAAAAAAAAAAAAAAAAAAAGGACACTTCTTTTTTTCCTTCTAATGAAGATTTAGTTCAACCTTAAACACAGCATGTATTCACCAGATTCACAATGTAAGACAAATAGTTGTAACAAGTAGAATGAATTTGAACTGTAAATTCAAATTGCCCAAAATTAAAATATGGAACAACTCCTTTGCTCCTTTCTCTTCTCTATGCTGGACCAAGAGGAGGAGGAGGAGGAAAGGAGTTAACACTTACTGGACCCCTATTATGTGCTGGGTGCTTTGCAATATTTAATATTCACAATCATCTAATGGCCTGGGCATTTTTCCCACTTTGAAAGTGAGGCAAGTGATGCTTAAAAATTAAATAACTCATTCAAACATGACTTGAAATCCAGCTCCAGCCTTACACAAAGGTCTATTTGAGCTTGAAGTCTATGCTTTTGTTAATTTGGCACATTGCCTTCTTTGGATTAATGATATAAAGTCTCTATTATCATTATCATTTGTAGAAACCATTACAATGAGAATTCATTATAAATATCCAGAATTCCATCATGCCAAAAGCTGAGCCAGAAAGGAAGGAGGCTCACCTTAGCGACTTGTGGAATCTAGCTAATGGCATCATCACCAGTAATTTAACAAGCTTCCATTTTATAATTTAAAAAATGTAAGTAATAGATGGTTTTTTTCAAAAATAACACTGTTAAAGACAGGAGATAAAATTTCTGTAAGTCTGCCACCCATAACATGCTTAACATGTTATTAAGAAAAACTGACTAGGATTCACTAATGTTTCACTTCCAGTAGGCACACTGAGAAAGGTGGGATATTTCATGCCAGAGGAAATCTTGCCTCAATTGTTTTAAGAGAAACACAAAGAAACATTTCTAAAATTTAAGAACAGGTCTACATATGATCACTCAGTGCAAGCAGTCTATACCACATGATTCAATTTTCTATTTGTGTAAAACTATGCTTGAGCACTCAATACATTTTAAAATACTGATTATAATTTTTTCTAGTGAATTTCAGACCCACACAGTTGAGAGCAATGGAATTAGCTTATCTTCTAAATCAAACTGATTACCTTTACAGTGTGCCTTCAACTGATCCTTCCAGCCACATTCAATTAATTTAGCTCTCAGCAACTCTTTGAGGCTGTTGAAAAAGAAGTGTTTCCAAATTAAACTACAGCAGCGTACAGTATCTTAGACAGGAATGTTTGAAGCAAAGCTTCACTGTTCAATGAAAAATCCCCTGCCTTCTGGTTACAAGACTTTTAATTTAACCATGGCCTATTCTTGGTTCTATCACTAAAAAGTTCTTTGATCTTATGTGAGTCATTTAAACGCTGAGCTTCATTTTCATCATCAATAAAATTCAGTCAAGTGGATGGGACACAATACTTTTTAAGAAACCCTACTTGGGCCTTCTTACACACTTTCTACTTCCGTCCACCAACAGGAATATTGTGGGTTTTGTACAACTTCAGCTGTACTTTCAAACTTCAAACCCCAGAATCCATTAACTACAAATTCTTAACTGTTAACTATCTTACTGCCCCATTATATCTAACCTTACAGATCCCCCCCTCCCTTTTTCTCATTACCGTTCTAAATTATACATTAGCTATGTTATATGTGAGTAGCTCAGTCATGTCATGTCGGACTCTCTGTGACCCCATGGACTGTAGCCTGCCAGGCTCCTCTGTCCATGGAATTCTCCAGGCAAGAATACTGGAGTGGATAGCCATTCCTTTCTCCAGGGGATCTTCCTAACCCAGGGATCGAACCTGCATCTTCTGCATTGCAGGCAGATTCTTTACCGTCTGAATCACCAGGGAAGAACTTTAGTTACTACATTAACTATGGTATTTCATTAATTCTAAGACTGTACAATTCAGTCATTGGCCTGCCTATCATAATTTAATTGGCAGTATTTTCTTTTCTTAATGGTTAAAAAAATAATGGTATGTATTACAACTGATGACATCATGGGTGCAAAAAAATATTTTATCTTCTGCAAAACCTACTGTTATAAAGCCTCAATCTTCAACCTAAATCATCTCATTTCCCAGCTTAAACATGTCGAGTCACAAGCCAAACTGCTTCTTTTTCAATATTTCTAACATCTACTACGTGACATTTCCATCTTGATGTTTAATTAAGTCGTTTAATCTTAATAGGGCCAAAACCCAACTCTTGCTTCTCTTCCTCCTCAACAACTCCATTCATCTTGGTGCTCAGGCTAGAAACCCTGGCAGCCGCCTTCACTCAGTAATTTTGATAACACTAATATCCAATCTATAAGCACATCCTACTGGTTCCAGTTTTTAAACATATACCTGAAATTCAAATGCTTTTCACCACCTCTGCCATTACCAGCTAGTTCGAGCCACCATCTTCTCTTGACTGGACGGCTGCCACAGCCTGCTAACTTGTTTCCCTGCCACTTCCCCTGTGCACTTCCTTCTCCTCTCCCTGCTCAAAACCCTCCAGGGATCTCCCGGTTTACCCAGAATGCAATTTCCAGTCTTTACTAGAGCCTAAGAGACCCAGCATGGTTTGCCCCCTCCACAGCGATGTCTCTGACTTTACTGTTTCTCTCCCTTACCCAACTGACTCAGTCTCAGTGGCTTCCATGGGTTCCTCAAAAGGCCAGGCAAGAATGTCCTGGCAGTGCAGTTATTAGGACGCAGTGCTTTCACTGCAGGGCCCTGGGTTCCATCCCTGACGAGGGACTGAGGTCCCACAGGCATGTGAAACGTGGCCAAAGAAAAAGAAAAAAGCCAGGCAAGCTGTCTCAGGACCATGGCTCTTGAGTCTCCCCACTCCCTCAAATCTTTCTGATCTCTTTATCAGTGAGGTCCACGTTTTTTCCTATCTATAACACACCTGATTATTCTCTGCTTTAGTTTTCCTCTAGAACTCCTCACCATCTGACACACTGCACATGTATTTTCTGTCTCCTTCCAATAGAACGTAAGCAGTATAAAAGAACAGATTTCATTTTGTTCGCTATTGTAGCTTCAGACCTTAACAGGACATGGCAAATGGTAGAAACTCAGTAACTTAAAGCTACGTGAATGAAGACAAATGAAAAACAATAATACATCATCCCCTACAGCCATTACTGGCAATACTATCCCCTTGGTTTCCCAAGGCACTGTTCTAGAGGCTTTCTTCTTCCTCATTCCTCATATCAAGGGTTGCTGATTTTACTTAAAAAAAAAAAAAAAAAAAAAAAAAAAAAAAAACAACCCTGTAAGTTCTTTCCTTTTTTGCTATTTTACTTTTCACTTGATATTATCTTCGCAATCTATCTTTAGTCCTTCAAATCTCCTTCACACTGCCAAAATAACATTCCTAAAGTGCAACACAATCTAGTCAGTCTCTTAAAATTTTTTAATGCCTCCCACCACCCACGGATAAGTTAACAAATGTTTTTGCAAACCTACCACCTATTTTTCTGCCATTTCTTTGACAGTAAAAACACTCTACAACTCTGGTGTAAGAAATCTGGGTAGGGTCTCTAGCAATGGAAATGTGAGCTAGGCAAGGTGGATCATGAACGGCCTATTACTGAACAAGGATGTAACCAAGTTAAGTACATTGCTGAAACTACTAGGAGAAAGATAGTCTTAGCTGGAGATGTAAATTTTGAGCTCCTAATTCCTGCCACCTTGTGCGTAGTGCCTTCTGGAAAATAAAGCCAACAGAGGAAAGCAGATATGAAACAGGAAAATAAAGACATATTCTTGGTGACAATTGTTGAGAGACTAGACCCAGTGGTGCCTGAAGCACCTTCAAACCCTAGACTTTTAGTTACATGATATTATACATTTCCATTAGTTGAGCTAGTTTCTCATCCTTTTTAATGGAAAGATTTCTGATTATACAAAACCCACATTTCTCCTGTCCACTGTCTTTCACATTTTAATTGCACAGTTCCCCAGAATATTATCATATTAGAACAAATTTCTTTGACTTTGCATATTTGTTTCCATCTGCCCAGACTATCCTTTCTCTTTTACTGTGCTGCGGAACCACTATTTCTTCTCTCCCAGGTGATGTAACACTTCTACCCTTCTGGAAGATTTCACCATTCTGGGAGACTTCACCGATCATCTTAATCTCCAGGTAGAAGCTGAAAGTTCTCTCTTAGGTTTCTCTCATACAATTTATCACTCTGCTCCTGGAAGCCTTTTTTGATTCTTTAGCCTCTCCTCTGCACTTTCAAACCTGTTCATTCCTCAGATGTTTACCTGGCCAATTATATGCTAGGTATGATGCTGGGTATATAATTTCTGCTGTGGAGAAACTCAGATTCTACTTCTACAAACTAGCAAAGTAGGCCAGTATAATACAAAGTAATTAAATGCTATTATAGAACAAGGTATTTGGCAATTAACAGATTCCTAGAAGAGATGATATTTAAATTAAAACTTGATAATGAGCTCGAATTTTCTAAAGATGGGGGGAAAGAAGAATATTTCAGAGAGTAAAAACAGCAAATGCACTCTGAGGATATGAGAGCTTGGTAACTGAAACTGGTTCCATTATGTAGACTCTCTTAAAAACTGGGCAACATTTTATCTCCAATGGCAGTCATTTGAGTATGTATTTTTCTTCTCCTTTAGTTTACACATTTTTTGAGAGACAGTCATTTCCTGTTCATCTTTGTATATACATGATTCACTTCCCTCCAAGTCTTGCCATATTGAACAGACCTAAACATTTTTTTTAATTGATATTAGGAATTGAAGTTTTGGATAATCTCAATTTGCTGTAATTATTTCTACTAACATCAGTATTGTTACTTGATAACTAGATTCTTGTAATATAACAAAATTATAGTTTAAAGATGTTAAATGTAATTTATTAACATAATCTATTACTTACCGTTCTCTTTCTCCAGTTTCTATCAACTTTTGGTTAATCGCTGCTCTCATCTGCGCATCTTTGTTCATCTTGCTAACCTGAACATCAACATGTATTTTCAGATATAGAACACTTACAAAGCACTGTCTTCTAAATCCTCTAGGCTAGCACCTCAACCCAGGTAACATTCTATCAACTGAAGGGGTGATAAATTTCAACAATGTGTTGACAATGTCATTACTCTCAATATTATTTACGGCTTCCCAAGAAGTCATAATGATGAACTTTACAACTCCCCCCTCACGGACCCTTCATTAGTAAGTCTTTGGATAATAACAATTACTGTACATTAATTAAATGCATATGTGCCTGGCATTGAACTAATGTGTTTTTTATCTCATTTAATTCCCAGATCTTATTCTTTTATGTAAGTAGTATTAACACAGTTTATATTTTACAGGTGAGGAAACTGAGGAACCAAGATGGAAAAGTGAACTCAGATACTGTGACCCCAGAAGCTCCCAAATACTTTAACAGCACATAATACCGGACTGTTAATCATTTCTGTCTCTTAACTAAATGCATTCAAAATTTGGGGGAAGCTATATAACCTGAATATCAATAAAAGATTAAGTACGGTTGGTGACAAAACTTCCAGATAAGGCTCTTAAGCGCTTTACTTTTCACCAGGATGAACAGAATTACAACCGCCAAACTAGCTGTGTGTGGGTGTGTATGTTCTTTATCAAAACATGCAGGTTGGCATAAAGAAAAAAAGAAATCTCAAATAAATTCCTAACTTAGAAAATTCTCAATTTTCGGTAAAAACAAACAACCAAAACGGTGTAGAAATAAGAGGAAGATTAAGTTGTAAAACTTGGAATAAGCCAACGTTACCCTACTTATCTGTCACTAACTTGAGAACTTTTGTTGTCTCCCAACTCGCCGCCTATAAGAAAACGGAGAGTGGCGGTGAGTTTTCAGAGTTGGTTTTTTTTTTTTAATGCAACAGGAAAAACGAGAGGTTGAGAAAGAACTAGGATACGTTTGCTTTTGCAGTTGGAGGCTAACATTTTCAAAATAACACTAAGATCTACAGTCAGTACCTTCCCTAGAATACTGAACTTGATCTTGCCTTCGCCCCGACACTACGGATAGTGACCTTGGACAAGTCAGTTCTTAAAAGGCCTCAGTTTTCTCACTGGTAAAACAAGGGCGCTAAGGGATCCCTCCCAGTTCAGACGTTCTTTGGGAAAATAGAATAGGGCGGAGACAGCGGGAGAGGCGGGAGGGGAGGAGCCAGAAAACAAAGCGAAGACTGGCTTCAGGCCAACTCCGGTAGCACGCCCTGTCGGAGAGCCCTACAGGCCCGCGAGCGCGGGTCGGGGAAGCTAACGAAAGACAGCACATCAAAAGGAGCCTGGGCTGGGCCCGGGTCCCGGCCCTGAGGACCACGGGCATAGCTCACCACCATCACCGCGGGCGAGGGCCGTCCCTTCCCAGCGACGAAATGACCCTTGCGCTGACGACCGTTACCTACCACACTCTTCGGCTGCCCGGACCTAGACCCTCAGTAGCTCGGGCACCTAAGCACACAGAAAGCTAGCACACGCATTTCCGGGGCGGGGTCTCGCCACCCTGCCTATAAAGTGAGAATTTAACCAGCGCGGGCCGCCTCCTTGTCGCTCAGCCTTCTGGGTAAGAGAGTCCAGATCCTTCTGTCGCACGGGCATTGAGTTCCCGGAAGACTACATATCCCAGCATGCAACAGAGGCAACTTTATCGTGGGTACTACATTTCCCAGAAGGCACGCTACGCCGCAGTGTTTTCTGGGATGAGAACCACGCCGCCTCCAAGCCACAGTGCTACTAGGGAAGCGCGGACCTTTCAACGAGAGCTTTACTAATTCTCACGCTGGGCCCCTGGAAGGCGATGGAGGTGGCCGCTAATTGCTCCCTGCGGGTGAAGAGACCTCTGCTGGATCCCCGCTTCGAGGGTTACAAGCTCTCCCTAGAGCCGCTGCCCTCTTACCAGCTGGAACTTGACGCAGGTGGGAAGCGGCGGCACTCTCTCGCACTCTCTGTTCCGTTCACCTTTCAGTTTCCTTCGGCGTGACCCATCCTGCATTTTCTTCTTTTTTGACTTCGGCTAGCCAGGCGACTGTGGCTTTCCTCACGGTCAAGCTGGGCTGGGGTTACCATGGCTTTCTCTGGTGAATGACGTCCATCCCAGACCCCCAAGGGAGCCGCCTTCGAGTGGCTCTGGCGTAGCAGGACCGTGGGTTCCGCCCTCGGCTCTGCTGTCCGGGCTCCGAGAGCCGGCCCGGGGTACTGTCTAGGCCACGCCGCCTGTCGGTCCTGGTCTGATCCCTGCTGCAGAGAGTGCTCAGGACAGGCTTTGCTGTTGGAGCATCCTCTGTGTGCGCTGAGAAGCCACACCTCTTTGGAAGATCTTCTGCTCCTGTACTCTGGCTGAGACCATTTCTTAGAAGAGAAACTCTATTGCAGTTATAGGCTGTTAGATTGAGGACTCTAGTAGATTACAACTCGAGAAACAATTGGAGACGAGTTGGTTTAGTACCTGCACTTCTACTACCTTTTTGTTTATCTGTCAGTGGCGGGAATAATCACTCGTGTTTTTACAGTGTAATGAGGGGCATTTTTGTTGAAGATAAAGAGCCCAGAGATTGCATTTTTAATACAGAACCCTGCTGATTCTGATTCATGTTGTCAGTGGATCACACTTTGAGCGATAATCTAGAGTTAATAGATTTTATAGTATCAAGTAAGTGTTTATTCGTTTAATGTATAAATTATACAAACTCAGCAATCTCTCTTGAGAGCCTGTTTTATGTTACATGCTGATACAATCAAGATGAATATGATACAGTAATGTAAAGTTGCTATTGTCTAGCTAGGAAGAAAAGTGTAAGCCGATAATTACAAGAGGATGTGGTAAGGCATGATCAGGATATGTACAAAACAGTGATGGTGTTTCCATTTTCTCAAACCAGCCAGAGACATCTAGGAAAGCTTCTAGATGAGGGAGTTGATATCTCAGTTGGGCTTTAAAGAATAGGTAGGAGTTGATCGGGAGAAGGCAATGGCACCCCACTCCAGTACTCTTGCCTGGAAAATCCCATGGATGGAGGAGCCTGGTAGGCTGCAGTCCATGGGGTCGCTAAGAGTCAGACATGACTGAGCGACTTCACTTTCTCTTTTCACCTTCATGCATTGGAGAAGGAAATGGCAACCCACTCCAGTGTTCTTGCCTGGAGAATCCCAGGGACGGGGGAGCCTGGTGGGCTGCCGTCTGTGAGGTTGCACAGAGTTGAACACGACTGAAGCGACTTAGCAGCAGCAGCAGCAGGAATTGATCAGGGTAAGAGAAAATGCGCTTGCAGTTTCTTTTTATTCCCTTTCTCCCACCTTACATAAATAAATGATAACTCCACGTTAATTAGCCTTGCATTAAAAAACCACCTCAAAACTCGGTGGCTCAAAACAGTAAGCAGTTATTAGTGCTTAAAGTCTACAGGTTAGCTAGGTGGTTCTAGTCATGACTTGGCTTTCTCATACATTTGGGGTTCTCTGGCTATAGGCTGCTGTAAGATGGTTTCAGATGCTCTCCTCTTGGTTTTCCCCCATGTGGTCTCTCATCCAGCAGGCTGCCACAGGCTTATTCCAAGAGACAAGCAGTGCACAAGAGTTTTTTCAGGCTCTGCTCGCAGTAAGTTTGCTGTTATTCCACTGGCCAAAGCAAGTAGTATAGTCAAGCGCAGAGTGGGTATGTCTGGGAAGACTTCTAATGCAGGTCAACATAGTTGTTTATGCTTTAGTCATCTTTGGTGTATTTCTTGTTTTCTTTTTTAATCTCTACAGGGAAAGAGCAAATTAGCCAAGATCAGCAAATTAGCAGTGGTCAGGCCCTCACCCCACGGCTTCTCACTCTTGCTCTTGCCTCACGTTTTGTGAATAGGTAGTTATGTTACAGCTGAGATCATTTATTGTACTGCGCACGTTCAGTGCCCCATGTAAGCACCACCTGAGAAGCCTTTGCGGCTGCGTTATAGCTGTGTCTGCTGGGTCAACCACGAGAAGGGAAAATAGTGTGTCTGTTTCTATGGCTGCTGTGCCAGTCAGGAGACAGTAAACGTGTCTGCCATTTCTACAACTCCTTGAGTTTTCTTCCGTCATCCCTGCTCATGCCTTGCCTACCATGGTTCAACAGTGTGCACAGTGAGGGACAGTGAGATAATCTCCTATTCAGTTTCTCAGCAAAGCCTGTCAACTCAAAATCTTGTCTTCTCCATGCCTTTCACCTGAACTATAGTACCTTCCTGACGAGTCTTCCTGCTTTCGATTTTGGGCACCTTCATTCCATTCTCTAAGGCAGTACTTGTTACAGTTTTTAATTCTTTGTTTATTTGATATCTGTTTCCTCCACTAGACTGTGAGCTCCGTGGAGCTCACAGTGGTGTTTCTCTTTTGCTCAGTGCTCACTCTGTAGAGACAGTGGTTGGCGTAGTCGATACTCAGTACATCGACTGAATGAAGAAGAGAAGTTGTTGAGGTCATTCCATTCCTGGGAAAGCCTGAGCAAAGGGGAAACAATTAGACTTTGTGCAGGGCACTACTGCAGTGCTGTTTTGCAGGAGCAAAAAAATCTACTGGGAGAGTGAGAAGATTTAGATAGGTGAAGGCACTTTATCTTTGGCTTTTTTTTATCCTGTGAGTCAGTGTTTCCCAGACTTTTCCATGGGCAATTACAAAGTAAAGCTCAGCTGTCTTAGATTTACCAGCTTTTTAATTTCCTTAGTGGAGCTGTTTCTTAAAAACTGTCATGTCCTCACCCACCTTTTCATAATCAGAAGGATATTTTGACACGAAAAAAGCAGGAAGCAAACTGTCACAATAAATATTCCTCTTGAGTACATTGACTTTGTGAAAAACTAAGATATTCTTTTTTCCCTCATTTCACCAGTTTTGGTCTTAGATTATTGTTTGGGATGCACGGGTGGAGGTGATGAGATGTCATTTACATTAGGGTCTTAAGTAGAGAAGGGAAATCGCTAAATTGGGGATTGAATAGGTCACTGTTCGGGTCTTCCCCAGTGGCTTGGAGGCAGAGAATCTGCCTGCCAGTGCAGGAGACATGAGTTCGATCCCTGGGTCGGGAAGATCCCCTGAAGGAGGAAATGATAACCGACACTAGTATTCTTGCCTGGGAAATCACATGGACAGAGGCACCTGGCAGGCTATAGCCCATGGGATTGCAAAAGAATTGGACACATTTTAGCAAGTAAACCACAATAAGTTCACTCCTAAGCTCTGGGAGATTGAGTTTGGAGGATGAGGGGAGTGGAGACATGGAGACCAGTTTAGAGGCTTTGCAGTAGTTCACATGAAGAGCTTTCATTAAGAATTACTTGAGGACGATGAAGAAGAGTTAATTCTTTTAAAAACTGCCATTTCTAGAGAGAGTGTGAGATGAGTGAGCTGCTCCTCCTGATAGTTTAATTTCTTTTCTAACCAGCCCAGGGGGTTCATAGTGATCCAACAGACTGTTGGCAGGCACCTGTGCTGTGTGAAGCTCTGCAGTTGGGATGCGAGAATGAAGGNTCAGTCGTGTCCGACTCTTCACGACCCAATGGACTGCAGCCTACCAGGCTCCTCCGTCCATGGGATTTGCCAGGCAAGGGTACTGGAGTGGGGTGCCATCCCCTTCTCTGAAAGTGGAAGCACAAGAGTCTTAAACACTGGACGTCAGAGAAGTCTCTTAAGTCTGTTTAATTTTGGACAGTTTCTGTTTTCATGCCTTTAATTTCACTCTTCTTTTCCAATGTCTGTTCTGTCATTAATTCCATCCAGTATGTTTTTCATCTCTAGAAGTGTGATTTAAATGATTTTAATATCCTTCATATCTCTAGTTGTTAGGAACATTTGGAATGTACTTTAGTCAATACTTTAGTGTTTTATCCTGATAATTATAACTTCTGTGACCATTATCTGTTGGCATCTGTTGATTGATTATTCTCTTCATTGTGGGTTTTGTTTTCTTTCCTCTTCAGGAAACCTGGTAATCTTGGATGCAGAAAGTTGTGAATTTTACCGTATTGTATCCTTATAAATCGTCTTGAACTTTGTTCTGTGATGCAGTAGAGTTACTTGAATTTATTACATTAGCTTCACTGGTTCTTGCTTTTTAAATTTATTTTGTAGCCTAGTCTGGAGCAGTGCTGAGTCTGTGGCTGATTATTCCCCACCTCTGAGACAGGACTGTTCTGTGTATTCTGCCCACGAATTAGTGGTTGGCTCTGGTCTACCTAATGGGAACGGTCACAGCTCCCAGCCTTGTGTGAGTTCCCATCTCTGTTCCCTCTAGTCCCTTCAGTTGGTCCTTTCCCTGGCCTGGAGTGGTTTCCTTAAACATGTGCTATTAGTCATCTGCTGAATATTTGAGAGAGGCCCTCTGCAGCTCTGTGGAGTGCTCGCTCTGCGGCTGTCTTCTCTGATACTCTGCCTGATGAACTGTAGCTGCCTTGGTCTCCCCAGACTTTTCAGTTCAGATTCCTCGACCCAGGGAGTTGGCCACGTTCTACCTCACTCGCCCCTCTTTGTGCTGTGGGCTGGACACTCAGGGCACCAAGCTGGGGCACGGTAGGGCTGATTTGTTTCTCATCTCTTAAGGATCACTGTCCTTTGTCACCTGTTGTCTCACGTCTTGAAAATTACTGTTTTATATAATTTTGCCTGATTTATTTTGTCTTACTGATTGTTTCTGAGGGAAGGATAAATCTGGTCACTATTATTCCATCTTGTTTTTAAGTGAGAGTAATTTCTGTAGAATATTAGAGCTGGAAACAAAATTGAAATGGAGTCATGAACATAATGAGAAAATGGGAGTGTAGACTATTTAGAGAAGTTTGAGAAATACAGGGCGGAAGAAAGCTCTACTTTGAGTGCAGAGCAGAGGAATCGTTTCTCATGTGTTTTGTGAGTGGGGGAGTTTTCGACATATTTAGGTGAAAGAGAAGGGGCCAGTGAAAAGGAGACAGATAACCTAAGGAAGGGCCCGCAAGAGGCAGAAGAGAAGGAAATCATCAACAGCTATGTGAGAATTAGCCTTGGAAGGGAGAAGAGGAATAGATAAATTAATACTCTTCTCAGGCTTCATATAGCAAATACTTCACATGTTTTTTAATATAAGCCTGTCAGTAACTTATAGGGTAAGTATTGTTCACTTCTATGACAGGTAAGAAATCAGGGTAGACAGTTGGGTAACTTACCCTTAAGCTGCTCATCAGTGGATAACCTGACCCAAAAGCAGACGCTCTTCTTGGTTCCTGGGCTGTTTCTTCAAGGCAGGGAAAATAGAAGCTGGTTAAAAAAAATTTAGGCAATAATTAAAATAAAGGGAGAGGAAAGCCGTGTAACCATTGTTTTGTATAAGTTTACTATAAAATTCATGCCTATTCTTATGGAGGAAAATTTGGGGAAAGCAGATCTAAGTATGATGGTACAGAAGCATATGAAAGAGTTGAGTGGGAGCAGTGCTGCTAATCTCGCCTTGCCCTGTTCTATACATTTGCTTCAGAACCAGCTCTACAAACTTGTACTCTGGCTTCTTTACATCTTTATATGCAAAGAGCAGCAAACTCAGCAACTAGGTGGAAAGAAGATAAATGGTCTACGAAGTGACCCTGTAAAGTAATTCAATCTAATTGTATATTCTGAAAGGACAGGAAGCTGTCATTGTGGCCATTGTTAGCATTCTTCGGCCAGGGACCATGTCTGTTTTATTTACCAGTATTTATTCAATGCCAAACACCATGTCTGGCACATAATAGACATTCAATAAATCAATTTGTGAATGAAAATCTATAGATTTTTGAGGTGCCATGCGTGTTATATAAGAAAGTTAGGTAAAGATTAAGGGAGACGCCCCTCTTGTTAGGCCCCAAGTGCTTTTTAAAAGAAGAAGGGAAAAGGCGTTTCCAGCAGGGCTCTTGTAGTATATTTCCAATAATAAAATAGTTTGCCACAGTGACTTGTTAGCTCTTTGCTGAAGAGGCCGCTCATCGTGAGTCAGCTCACAGAGCCAAGCTAGCCTGGAGACTCCACAGAAGAGCCCTGCCAGCGGTGAAGCTCCGTCACATTCTGGATGTTGCTTTTCTCCTCTCATTTCCTCTACTTGCCTTTTTATACTTGAGATGATTGACGTGGTAAATGCAGTAACTTTAAGCATGTACTGTTCCCTTTTCTCATGTCCTAATAAATCATATAAATTAATCTTGTCAGGATGCACGAAGACTGAGACTGCTTCGTGGTTTCCTAACACGGTTTTCCAGATCCGCGCACTCATAGTCGAGTACGCATTTGTACTAAGGCAAGGGGCTAAGAAGTTTCTGGCTTGTTCAGCATTGCCCAGGTCTTTGGCACAAGTATGAAGAAAATGTGTTTGTTGTCTCATTGCCTCAAGTTACTGCTTTGCGCCATTATGTTAGCGTGTATACTTCCTGCAGTATCGAGTTTAATCCACACAGTGGTGCTAGAAAACCAGGAATTGTTTCTAATCAGTGTGTGTGTATTTTTAGCTTCCATATGAAATAAACACTTCCTCGAGTTATGTAATAACAGTTTCCTCAGCCTCTATCAAGTCCATCATAAAGTTACAATGATTTTACCTCTGGAGATCTCTAAACTTCAGCCATTCTTACCCAGATGACTGCAGTAGCATCCTGGTGGGTCTTCCAGGGTTTCCTTTGCTCTGCTCTGTTTTCCACATTTAGTTATAAGTAAACCTTCTGTAAATTTGAATCTAGACCTTACCTACTTAAAAGCTCATAAATGAATTATTACATTGAGTTTATCAGCAAAGATGAATATAGCAAGGCCTTTTGTGATCCACTTTCTGCCCAGCTTTCTAGCTTCATATGTCTGTAGCCTTTCCTTGTGCAGTTCTCCTTGTGATAAGGTGTGTGTGTGTGTGTGTGTGTGTGTGTGTTCTTTGTGTGTGTGCGCTCAGTTAAGTTGGACTCCCTGACTTATTTTTTTGAGATGAAGTTTTTCCTTCTAGTTTTGCCTGCTGTCCTTTGCCAGTGATAAGTGGCAAAGTGGGGGTTGTGTGTGATAAGTGGCAAAGTTGCCAGTGCGTGTGTGTGTGTGCTTGCGCTCAGTCAAGTCAGACTCTTTGCAACCCCATGCACTGTAGCCCGTCAGGCTCCTCTATCCATGGTATTTCCCAGACAAGAATATTGGAGCAGTTTGCCATTTCCTGCTCCAAGGGATCTTTCCAGCCCAGGGATCCAACCTCTGTCCCTTTGGCTCAGACTTTTGAAAGCCTTCATTAATCTCCCCAAGTAGATCAGCTTCTAGTGTTAGTGGTTCTCACAGTCTCCAGTAATTTTTCTCTGTACAATTTATTGCAGTTTTATTTATTTGATTAATTATATACATATTTACATTTATATGGGTCTTCCCTTGTGACTCAGCTGGTAAAGAATCCACCTGCTATGCGGGAGACCTGGGTTCGATCCCTGGGTTGGGAAGATCTCTTGGAGAAGGTAACGGCTACCCACTCCAGTATTCTGGCCTCGAGAATTGCGTGGACTGTATAGTCCATGGGGTTGCAAAGAGTCAAACATGACTAAGTGACTTTCACTTCACTTCACTTACATTTATATATAATGTATTTATTTATTTGCCTAACGTCCATTTCCCCACCGAATCACAAGTGTTAAGAAGATAGATTCTGTGATCTTATGCCTATTAAAATATTTGCTGAAAAAATGAATGAATAAATGTAAGTCAGCCAGTACTCAAGACGGGTATTAGAAGTAGGGATAGGTGAGCATTTGGGGAAAAAAGATGAAAATACTTGCAATCAGAATATAGTAAGATGAGTTTCATAATTGAGTTAGAGTACTGGCCAGGCATAGTCTACTTATGTATTTCCTTTTGGAATAGAAATTAATTCTAGGTCATGAGCAGCCCTGAACTATAAGGGTTTCTATCTACATAGATGAGAAGGAGGAGTGGGCGGCAGATTTAAAATTGTAGAAGCAGCTAAAAATGGAGAAGGCAATGGCACCCCACTCCAGTACTCTTGCCTGGAAAATCCCATGGATGGAGGAGCCTGGTGGGCTGCAGTCCATGGGGTCGCTAAGAGTCGGGCACGACTGAGCGACTTCACCTTCACTTTTCACTTTCATGCATTGGAGAAGGAAATGGCAACCCACTCCAGTGTTCTTGCCTGGAGAATCCCAGGGACGGGGGAGCCTGGTGGGCTGCTGTCTATGGCGTCTCACAGAGTCGGACACGACTGAAGCGACTTAGCAGCTAAGAAAGTAGATCTTACAATAAGAACAGTTGTAACTATGTGAGTTGATGGATGTGTGTGTTAAATAAACTTATTTGGTAATCATTTCACAATACATACATATATCATTATGTTATTTACCTTAAACTTATACAATGTTGTATATCAACTATATCTCAATAAAGCTGGAAAAAAGGAAAATTATGGAACTCTCTAATGCCCTAGTGGAAAAGAAGCACTGTTCTTTGAGTAGGAAACCTTGTTTCTGTTCCAGATATGATATTGTTTTGTTCTGTACTCTTGGGAAAGATGTAGTGTAACGTTACAGTAGTCACCATTTACACTTCATTTGTTTCCATCATTATATAATGAGATAATAAAAACATTCTCTTTATTTCTTAACATGTACTAAAAATGAATGAGTTAATAGACAGGAAAGGATTTTTAAAAGTACGAAACACTTTATAATGTAGTGTGCTTAATATTTGCCCAGAAGACAGGGAATCTTTCAGTTTTAGAATTTCTCTGTTCTTTATATTCATAATTATAAGGAAGAGGTACCTAAAAGAAAAGAGTGTGGTATGAAAAGCTCTATCTCCTGCAGCACTGTACTGTAACTTCTGTAAGCGAATGGCCTTGACAGTTTGATTCACTGTTTACCCTTTGCACACAGTGCCTAGTTGGTGCCCAGAAATTGTTTTTGAATGAATAATATAAATAAATTGTCCTGAAGGCTTTGGTAATTAGCGTTTTTGTTTTTTTTTTTAACTTTGCTGGCAAAAAAGAACAATCTGAGGAAAGCTCTTGGTGTTTATGTTTATTTTTCTTATATTTCAGCTGTGGCAGAAGTAAAACTTCGAGATGATCAGTATACACTGGAACACATGCATGCTTTTGGAATGTATAATTACCTGCACTGTGATCCATGGTATCAAGACAGTGTCTACTACATTGATAACCTTGGAAGAATTATGAATTTAACAGTGATGCTGGTAAGCAAAAGATCTGTAATATTAGGATTTTTCCAATATATTTGATCCTTGATTGTCACTTTTCATCTGGTGGCCACAGAATTGAGGTACACATACCTGTAATATATAGAGTCGTATCATCAGTTTCTATAAGGCTTCATTTTGTTTAATTTAAGATTAATTTTTCCCTTCATTCCTGTTACTTTAACTTATTCCCCTCTACTCCTACCAGTAGGCAATTACTTAATGTATTTTATATCTCAATATTGATGTAACTGTTCATGGCTGCTTTTTCTATGTGAGTTGTTAGCCCTGACTGTGACAGTGGATTTATCTGTGGTTCCCTTTTGGTTCACTTTTGCTTAATGGATCTTTAAGTGTGTTAATTGGGATAGATCTCTTAGGATTGTTTTGTCTCCTGTGAATCAGTCCTTTTAGCGTTATAAAATATCCATGTTTATCTCTGGAATTTGGGAATAATTTCTGTCTTGAAATCTTCTGATATTTAATATAGCTGTCCTGGCTTTCTGTTTATTTACTATTTGTCTTTTTCAATTCTTTTTCTTTGAGTTTGTAAGTGTTCAGTTGCTCAGTCATGTCCGACTCTTTGCAACCCCATGAATCGCAGCACACCAGGCCTCCCTGTCCATCGCAAACTCCCGGAGTTCACTCAGACTCACGTCCATCGAGTCCATGATGCCATCCAGCCATCTCATCCTCTGTTGTCCCCTTCTCCTCCTGCCCTCAATCCCTCCCAGCATCAGGGTCTTTTCCAATGAGTAAACTCTTCGCATAAGGTGGCCAAAGTACTGGAGTTTCAGCTTTCGCATCATTCCTTACAAAGAAATCCCAGGGCCGATCTCCTTCAGAATGGACTGGTTGGATCTCCTTACAGTCCAAGGGACTCTCAAGAGTCTTCTCCAACACCACAGTTCCAAAGCATCAATTCTTCGGCACTCAGCTTTCTTCACAGTCCAACTTTTGCNGACAATAATGTACTTCAAAATGGTTTTCACGCAAAAAAGTAAAAGCAACTGCAACTGATGTGCAAATGTTAAATCCCTCAGGTTCTGAAACTCAGACTGCATCTCAAGAATGAGTCTTTGCTAATTTGCTGAGTGTCTTTATTGAAGGGTCACTGTGTCCCTCTATCACGCTTCTCCTCTCTTCTCAGATTGCTACCTACCAACCTGAAATTGTCTGCCTGTGATCAAGCAGACTAGAGTCAACTTCAGGTTTCTTAAGCAAAAGAGCATTAATAAACTCAAAATTATTATCCAACCAGTCAATTCTAAAGAAAATCAGTCCTGAATATTCACTGGAAGGACTGATGCTGAAGCTGAAACTCCAATGATTTAGCCATCTGATGCGAGGGACTGACTCACTGGAAAAGGCCCTGATGCTGGGAAAGAGTGACAGCAGGAGGAGAAGGGGACGACAGAACATGAGATGATTGGATGGCATCACTGTCTCGACGGATATGAGTCTGAGCAAGCTCCAGGAGTTGGTGAGGGACAGGGAAGCCTGGCATGCTACAGTTCATGGAGTCACAAAGAATAGAACGTGACTGAGTGGTTGAACTGAACTGAACCTCAAAACATAGCACATGAAACAGCCCCTTGGTGCCCTGAGACCTTCCCTAAGCACTTTTTAATTTTCTCTGCTGCTGCTGCTGCTGCTGCTGCTGCTGCTAAGGCACTTCAGTCGTGTCCAACTCTGTGCGACCCCATAAATGGCAACCTACCAGGCTCCCCCATCCCTGAGATTCTCCAGGCAAGAACACTGGAGTGGGTTGCCATTTCCTTCTCCAATGCATGAAAGTGAAAAGTGAAAGTGAAGTCACTCAGTCGTGTCCGATGCTCAGTGACCCACGGACTGCAGCCTTCCAGGCTCCTCCATCCATGGGATTTTCCAGGCAAGAGTACTGCACTGGGGTGCCATTGCCTCCTCCGTAATTTTCTCTAGTTCCACAGAATAAGAAGGCACCCTGTCTCTCTAGGGTTCCAGTTCCTTCGCTGTGTAAAACAGTCTATGATTCAGGGACAGTGAATAGAATTCAATACTCTGTATTGCCTAGAGTCCTTAAAAACTACAAGTTCGTTTCATTTTTGCATGTTTCTTGATTGAAAGACAATTCAAAGGGGAAAAAATGTTGGGAATGGCTTGGCTTGCCAGTGGGTGAGCTGCACCTTTGCTTTCATGGCATAGCAAGAGAATCCTGGGGGCCTAAAATGGCCATCCTGCCATTTTGCTATCGAAAAATAAATCCCGTTCTATTCAGTTTGCAAAATAACCAAAGTCATTCATTACTTAATTTTTTTCAGTTTCATGGGAATAGAAGTAAGTTATCCAGATTTTCTTTCACTGAAGTACAGGGTTTTCCTTTCTTTCCCAATGTTTTCCATGAACTGCCTCCCCCCACCTCACGCTGGCCCCTTCTTTGGTAGTTAAGCACAAAGCGATAGAGACATACTGGACATATTGATCACTAAGTAAAACGGTTTCCATGGCAACCATAACTCAGTGAAGCCTATAGAATTGCCTTCCTTTTGCACATGAATTTTTTTCTAATAATTTCAAACACCACAGATGGCAGAAATTGATACAAAAGTACCTGTTCAAACTGTATTGTTGTAAAAATAAAGCTGATTTGGCAAGAGATACTTTGGTGTGTTCTGTGGTTAGCTAATGTATTTCTAATTTTAGTATAATTCCTCCATAATTATGAAATGAATTCATTCCTTTGTGTGTTGCAGTATGTGAATGGATTAGTTTTATTACTGCCACAATAAATCACCACAAACTTAGTGCTTAGAATAACAAGCATTTATTATCTTAGAGTTGTACAGGTTAGAAGTCTGACACATGTCTTAGTGGGCTAAAATAAGGTGCCAGCAGGACCCCATACCTCCCTGGAGGCTCCAAGGGAGAGAGCATTGTCTTGCCTTTTTTCGGTTTCTAGAAGACACTTGCATTCGTTGGCTCAGCTGCCATCCCCCCACTTCCCTTTTTAAGCCAGAAACATCACATCTCTCTGTTCCTTCTTCCATCACTTAACAGTCAGTAGAGATTCTTGCTTTTAAAGACTCTTCTGATTATACTGGGGCCACCTGGACAATCCAGAATAATCTCCCCATCTCAAGCCGCACTCTTAACCACAACTGCAAAGTTCCCTTGGCCATATTCACCTGTCCTGAGGATTAGGCCATGGGGTTCTGTAAAGGACCACTATACTGCCTGCCACAATGAGTCTTTTGTCTGGCACATTGACCAAGAAAAATCCAAGATGCTTCTCAAACTATTGATAGCCAGTAAAGCACTCACTTTGAACTGCTTCTTTTAAGTACTGGGGATTATTTCACATTGATTTAAAGCAGAGGTCAGCAAACTTTTTCTGTAAGAAGCAGATCCTATATATATTTGGCTTTGCCAACCATGCATTCTTTGTTACAACTACTCAATTCTGCCATCTTAGTCTGAAAGCAACTATTGACAATACATAGATGAATGACCTTGGCTGTGTTCCAATAACAATTCCTATACAAAAGCAGTCACTGGGCCAGATTTCGTCTGTGGACCATACTTTGCTGATTCGTAAACCAGAGTTGTAAAATCTCTAATCTGATGACTAAAATTTGACCATGTTTTCAAAACTGAGATCTCTTTTTTTGGATATATAATTCTTCACTTGGACTCTTTAACAATATAATGAAGAATATAAGCGTCTTCATTATTGTAAAACCTTGGTTGAGAACTAGTGACAAGAATAAGACCACAAAGAAGTAGAAGACCAAGAGAGCCTTCAATGGCCTTGCAATTGGATAGGAGACACATATTCATTAAAGGGTAATAACATTGTTTCTATCTATATATTTCACTGAAGACATTATTTAACCTCCAAAAATACCATCTTTAAAAGTTATTTAATGGAAGTTCCCCTCTGGGGAGTTCCACTTCTGGTAATGGCAAAGGACTTTTTATTGAACTAATCCATCTGTAGACAACAATGACAAAATTGGGACAAAGTATTTTAAAAAATAAGTGTATGTAGGCAGTAGGGACTGACCAAAAGCACACAGAGCCTGGAGAGGAGTCGTCCTTGGAAGAAAATCATTTCTCTGGATAAAACTTTGTGCTCGTATGACTTTTTGTTGAAGGGCACACCCTAGTCTGTGTGGCAAGAGGTGGACGAATTGGAACAGAAACTTGGTTTCACTGGCTTAACAGGTCAGAGAATGGATGTGGGAGATGCTAGAGAGCAGAGGGAATAAGTAAGAAATTCCAGAAATTAGGATCACAGAAGAGGAATTCTCCAAACCACGTACGATTCTGTCTAAACCTTTGGCTGAACCCTGAACTCTGTATGCACTGGAGAAACACCAAGATTTCCTGTGAAAAGCAACAGCTGGAAGGTTGCAAGAACTGAGCATTTTCAGCTGCTTTTCAATCCAAGGGAGCTGGAGATTGAGGTTTGCTTCCTACAGTTAAGTTGCGGCTACAACAAAAATCTACACTTATAAGAGAAGAAACAAAGTACCCTGAATCACTATTTTCACAAATCAGTGTTATCACTCAAAATGTCCAGTGCTCTATAAAGCATGGGAAGAAACAGGAAAATGTGAACAATTGCTAAAAGAAAGGTAGTTGTAGTAACACATTTTAAGATAACACGGATGTAATTAGAAGGCAAAGACTGAGTTGTTGTTTAGTTGCTAAGTGGTGTCTGACTCACTTTCAACCCCATGGACTGTAGCCCATCAGGCTCCTCTGTCCACAGGATTTCCCAGGCATAAATACTGGAATGGATTGCCATTTCCTTCTCCAGGGGGTCTTCCCGACCCAGGGATGGAACCCACCTCTCCTGCACTGCAAGCAGATTCTTTGCTGCTAATCCACTGGGGAAGCCCAGCAAGGACTTTAGATGTGGTCTAATAAATATATCAATGACTTAAAGAAGAACGTGATGACCATAATTTAACAGGAGGAAAAAACCATCAGAGTAACAGAAACTATAAAAAGAGAACCAAATGGAAACTTTAGCAGAGAAAAAATAAGATGTATATAATTAAAAATATTTATTGTATAGGCTTATCAGCTTACTGGAGCTAGCCAAAGAAAATGTTAGTGAACTTGAAGATAAATGTGAAGAAAAGGAGATAAACAATCGAAGAGAGTGTGAACACCCTTAGTGGTAGGTACAACAGCAAGTGATTAACAACAGTAAATTGGAGGAACAGAAGGAGAGGAATAAGGTGAGGCACAACAAACTTGATGAAATAACGACCAGCAGGTTTTCACATGTAGTGAAAAGAAGATATAGACCTCAAGAAGCTCTGCAAACCTCAGAGAGAAAGAGGGAATGAAGGAAGAAAGAAGGAAGAGAGAAAAAAGGAGAGAAAGAGAAAGAAAGTAGGGGGAGGAAGGAGGAAGTAAATACATAACATGTTAGTTAAATTGCCAAACACTGAACTGAACTCAAGAGTAAACAGAAAATCTGGAAAGCAGTCAGAGAAAAATGTCATGTTATACATAAGGAAGCAATGACATAAATAATGGCTGACCTCTCATCAGAAACAAAAATGGTTGGACTACTGTGTCTGGCAAAAATATAAAATGTGACATTGGAAGAAAATCATCTTTAGATAGTTTCACCAGGAAACCTGCAGTATATGAAATACTAATAGAAATCCTTTACTTGGAAGGTAAAAATGACACCAGATTAAAAACTTGGTTTCTACAGGAAGAAACAGAGTGTCTCAAGTGGTTACATATATAAGACTCCTTTTTGCTCTTTTTTAATCTATCTCTCCATGTAATTTTTGCTTTTCTTAACTTATTTAAAAGCCATGACTGAGCACAGCACATGGCAGTGATATATGACTGATAAATAGCCTAAAGGAATAGATCTATTTTTATATGATCAACTGATTATTTTAGCCAAGAGATCAAATTAATATGGTGGGAAAATTAAAGTCTTTTCAACAAATTATGATTTAAAAAACTGGTTGGAAGTAATTCAGCTGTGTCACAGAGATAAAAGTAAACCTAAAAGTTTTAAGAAACATCTAAAGGCCTTATAAATAGCTGAGAAAAGAGAAGCAAAAGGCAAAAGAGAAAAGAAAGATATAACCATCTGAATGTATGTTCCAGAGAATAGCACGGAGAGATAAGAAAACCTTCCTAAGTGAACAATGCAAAGAAACAGAGGAAAACAATAGACTGGGAAAGACTAGAGATCTCTTCAAGGAACTTAGAAATACCAAAGGAACATTTCATGCAAAGATGGGCACAACTGGGGACAGAAAGTGTATGGACCTAACAAAAGCAGAAGATATTAAGAAGAGGTGGCAAGAATACACAGAAGAACTGTACAAAAAAGATCTTAATGACCCAGATAACCACAATGGTGTGATCACTAACATAGAGCCAGACATCCTGGAATGTGAAGTCAAGTGGGCCTTAGGAAGCATCACTACAAACAAAGCTAGTGGAGGTGATGAAATTCCAGTTAAGCTATTTCAAATCCTAAAAAATGATGCTATGAAAGTGCTGTACTCAATATGCCAGAAAATTTGGAAAATTTAGCAGTGGCCACAGGACTGGAAAAGGTCAGTTTTCATTCCAATCCCAAAGAAACACAATGCCAAAGAATGCTCAAACTACTGCATGATTGCACTCATTTCACAAGCTAGCAAAGCAATGCTCAAAATTCTCCAAGCTAGGCTTCAACTTAACGTGAACCAAGAGCTTCCAGATGTTCAAGCTGTATTTAGAAAAGGCAGAGGAAACAGATCAAATTGCCAACATCCACTGGATCATAAAAAAAGCAAGAGAATTCCAGAAAAACATCTACTTTTGCTTCATTGACTACTCTAAAGCCTTTGACTGTGTGGATCACAACAAACTGTGGAAAATTCTGAAAGACATGGGAATACCAGACCACCTTACCTGCCTCCTGAGAAACCTGTATGCAAGTCAAGAAGCAACAGTTAGAACTGGACATGGAACAACAGACTGGTTCCAAATTGGGAAAGGAGTACGTCAAAGCTATATATTATCACCCTGCTTATTTAACTTATATGCAGAGTACTTCATGTGAAATGCCAGGCTGGATGAAGCACAAGCTGGAATCAAGACTGCCAGGAAAGAGATCAATAACCTCAGATATGCAGATGACATGACCCTAATGGCAGAAAACTCAGAGGAACTAAAAAGCTTCTCGATGAAAGTAAAAGAAGAGAGTGAAAAAGCTGGTTTAAAGCTCAACATTAAAAAAACGAAGATTATGGCATCCAGTCCCATCAGTTCAGTTCAGTTCAGTCGCTCAATTGTGTCTGACTGTGATTCCATGAATTACAGCACACCAGGCCTCCCTATCCATCACTAACTCCCGGCTGCTGCTGCTGCTGTGGCTAAGTCGCTTCAGTTNGGAAGAGGGTGTTTGCTATTACAGTGAATCAAAAGAATGTCTGGAGGTTGTAAAGACCTCACTAGACCTTCTCCCATAATTTACATTTTAAGATAACAGGATTGCTGCTAAGTCAGTTCAGTCATGTCTGACTCTCTGCGACCCCATAGACGGCAGCCCACCAGGCTCCCCCGTCCCTGGGATTCTCCAGGCAAGAACACTGGAGTGGGTTGCCATTTCCTTTTCCAATGCATGAAAGTGAAAAGTGAAAGTGAAGTCGCTCAGTCATGTCCGACTCTTAGCGACCCCATGGACTGCAGCCCACCAGGCTCCTCCATCCATGGGATTTTCCAGGCAAGAGTACTGGAGTGGGGTGCCATTGCCTTCTCTGATAACAGGATTAACCAGAAAGTTTTTTCCAGAGACTGTCCTCAAGCAGGATACATTATTGTTATATAATCCTAAGGAATATATAGAGAAAAAAGGTTTGTCTTGTCTTCCACCTTGAGAATTCCAGATCCCTCTCTCTTTGGGGACTCCTAGACTTCTTATCAACCTGCCTAGGAGATGAGTCTCTCACCTCCATGGCATGGCTCACTCACAGCTTCATTGAGTTAGATAAGGTGGTGATTCATGTGATCAGTTTGCTTAGTTTTCTCTGATTGTGGTTTTCATTCCATCTGCCATCTGATGGATAAGAGGCTTGTGCAAGCTTCCTGATGGGAGGGACTGGCTGTGGAGGAAACTGGGTCTTGTTCTGGTAGACAAGGCCATGCTTAATTCAGTTCAGTTCGGTCACTCAGTCATGTCCGACTCTGCGACCCCATGGACTGCAGCATGCCAGGCTTCCCTGTCGATCACCAGCTCCCGGAACCTACTCAAACTCATCCATCGCGTTGGTGATACCATCCACCAACCATCTCCTCCTCTGTTGTCCCCTTCTCCTCCTGCCTTCAGTCTTTCCCAGCATCAGGGTATTTTCCAATGAGTCAGATCTTTCCATCAGGTGACCTAAGTATTGGAGTTTCAGCTTCAGCATCAGTCTTTCCAATGAATATTCAGGAAAATTATTTCCTTTAGGATGGACTGGTTGGCTCTCCTTGCAATCCAAGGGACTCTCAAGAGTCTTCTACAACATCACACTTCAAAAGCATCAATTCTTTGGGGCTCAGCTTTCTTTATGGTCCAACTCTCACATCCATACACGAGTACTGGAAAAACCATAGCTTGACTAGACAGACCTTTGTTGGCTCAGTAATGTCTCTGCTTTTTAATATGCTGTCTAGTTCGCTCATAGCTTTTCTTCCAAGAAGCAAGTGTTTTTTCATTTCATGCTGCAGTCACCATCTGCAGTGATTTTGGAGCCTCCCAAAATAAAGTCTGACACTGTTTCCACTGTTTCTATTTGCCATGAAGTGATGGGACCGGATGCCTTAATCTTCGTTTTCTGAATGTTGAGCTTTAAGCCAAGTTTTTCACTGTCCTCTTTCACTTTCATCAAGAGGCTCTTTAGTTCTTCATTTTCTGCCATAAGGGTGGTGCATATCTGAGGTTATTGATATTTCTCCCAGCAGTCTTGATTCCAGCTTGTTCTTCATCCAGCCCAGCTTTTCTCAAATGTACTCTGCCTCTAAGTTAAATAAGCAGGGTGACAATATACAGCCTTGGAGAAGGAAATGGCAACCCACTCCAATATTCTTGCCTGGAGAATCCCATGTACAGAGGAGCCCGGCAGACTACAGTCCACGGGGTCCCACAGAGTCGGAAACGACTGAGCAACTGAGCACTATAGTATACAGCCTTGACATACTCCTTCTTGATCTGGAACCAGTCTGTTGTTCCATGTACAGTTCTAAGTGTTGTTTCTTGTTTGCATACAGGTTTCTCAGGAGGCAGGTGAGGTGGTTTATTGTGATCCACACAGTCAAAGGCTTTGGTGTAGTCAATAAAGCAGAAATAGATATATTTCTGGAACTCTCTTGCCTTTTCAATAATCCAGTGGATGTTGGCAATTTGATCTCTGGTTCCTCTGCCTTTTCTAAAACCGGCTTGAACATCTGAAAGTTCACGATTCACGTATTGCTGAAGTCTGGCTTGGGCAATTTTGAGCATTACTTTACTAGGATGTGAGATGAATGCAATTGTGCAGTAGTTTGAGCATTCTTTGGCATTGCCTTTCTTTGGGATTGGAATGAAAACTGACCTTTTCCAGTCCTGTGGCCACTGCTGAGTTTTCCAAATTTGCTGGCATATTGAGTGCAGCACTTTCACAGCATCATCTTTCAGAATTTGGAATAGCTCAGCTGGAATCCCATCACCTCCACTAGCTTGTTCTTAGTGATGCTTCCTAAGGCCCACTTGACTTCACATTCCAGGATGTTTGGCTCTAGGTGAGTGATCACGCCATCATAGTTATGTGGGTCATGAAAGGCCATGCTCAGTAAATCTTTAATCCAATTTTCTGCTGATAGATGGGGCTGTGTTCCCTCCCTGTAGTTTTGCCTGTAATGGCAGTAGTGGGTACCTCCTTCAAAAAGACTTATGCTGTCACACTCAGGACTCTCGGGGTTGGCTCCTAGGAGAGTCAGTGCCCTTGACCCCGTGGCAGGCCACTGTTAACCCACGCCTCTGCCAGAGACTCGGGCAAGTCTGGCTCAGTCTCTTGTGGGGTCACTGCTCTTTTCTTCTGGGTCCCGGTGCACAAGAGGTTTCGTTGTGGTATTTTTAATTGTTAGTGTAGAGATTGTATTACTCATCCTTAACTTATCCAGTTTTCTTTTAATTAATATTATTCCACTTAAAAAACAGTGTAAAAACCCTACAATAATATAACTCCTTTACTTCCTTTTCCATCCTTTGAGCTATTGTCATACTTTTTGCTTCTTCATACATTGTAAACTTCATAATACATTGTTAATGTGCTTGCTTTAAGTAATCAGTGGTCTGTTAATAGTTTCCTGACTGCTCTTTGCTTTTTCCAGCTTTCCTCTATATTTCATCTACAGAATCTAATTTGTTTACTCTTAACACCTCTCATTTAAAGTCCTTAAATATTTCCTTTATGGCAAGGAACACACTTTTAACATGTAATTTTAGAATAGGTGATGAATTTATGTGATTTTAAAAAACAAAAAAGATATTTAGTAAAGTCTTTCTGACCCCGGTTTTATCTCTCCTTTCCCTCTATTATTTCTTTTTACTAGTTTCTTGATATATTCTTCCAGAGGTGGATTTGTGTGTGTGTGTGTTTGATTTTTATTTTTCTGGCAAGTATAAGCATAAAGTGATATATTTGTTTAATAAATACAAACTCTTCACCTTGGCAACTGTAGCCTATTATGCCCTTTTCTCCAGCTTTGTCTTTCACCGCTTTGTACACTGCATTCTAACAGTACCATGTGACTAAAACCTGCCCTTGCATCCCTCTGCTTCCAGCTCTTTCTTTACCTTCTCTCTGATTTCTGTCTCAGGCTGCTTCACAGTCTTCACTTAAGTTTCAGCTCACTGTTTCATCTAGGAAGCTTACCCTGAGGCCCTCCCTTTCCTCCTCCAGGATATGCAAACCATTAGTCTCAGATCTGCATGGACTATGAGTTTTTCTGCATAGGGCCAGATAATAAATGTTGCAGGGCTTATGGACCAAACAGTCTTAAGTCACAGCTGCTCAGTTTTGCTGTAGTAGTGTGTGAAAATGGCAATTCACAATATGTAAACAGTGAGTGTGGCCGCATTCAAGTAAAACTTTATTTACAAAGACAACAGGCTAATTTTTAGGCTTACGGAGTATAACTTGCCAACCCTTGATCTAGGCTGTGTGTCTTATATTTTTATAATCCTAGCAGCCAACAGAAGGCTTAATCAGTATATTTATAAAATGGATAACAGTTCCTTGCTTGCTGGCTTTACACTTTTGATATTATCTTATTCTTTTTCAGGTAAAAGTGTGAGTTTGTTGAGATAGTATTACTGAAAAAGAAATATTTATTTCTCCTCAACAAGCATTTATTGAATTACTGCTCCCTGTCACCATGGAAGTGAGAATCAGATGTAGAAATAGTATGGAGGAAGAAATAGTTTACTACTGTGCATGGTCAGGCTGAGCGACTTCACTTTCACTTTTCACTTCCATGCATTGGAGAAGGAAATGGCAACCCACTCCAGTGTTCTTGCCTGGAGAATTCCAGGAACGGGGGAGCCTGGTGGGCTGCTGTCTGTGGGGTCGCACAGAGTCGGATACGACGGAAGCCACTTAGCAGCAGCAGCAGCAGCAGCATGCATGGTCAGGAGAGGGATGCCAACAGGGTCACAGGGCCAAAAGCTTGGTTTTATTAGTTCACTCATTGATAATTATGATTTTGGATTCTAATTCCAACTCAAATCACAAGATTGGAAATCTAGAGAATTAAAGTTCATGACTGCATTTGAAATACCATAGATAAGCAATGTGGCACACTTATCAGTATCTTTTTCTTCTATTGAAAAGTTTCCTTAGGAAATAAAATTATTTTATTTGGTGCCTTTTTTTCTGTAATTTTTTTTTTTGATAGCTTATTTGACATGGAATCAGAGCAAAGACTGATACATCTTTGATTCCTTATCCTGTCCCATTGTCTAGCTTCTAATAATTCGTTATAGTTCCTTATTTGGTTTAGTGTCTCTTTGCCTATCTGTTGACTCATTAAAGACACTATATACACATACACTCTATATACATTGTGTGCTGGGATAGTGTGTGCAGGCCAGATAGCCTGTACACATACACATTTACTCTGTGGCCCATACATGATCATACACATCCATACTCTGCATATGTATAGTTAGCATTTTATTGTGTTTTTTAAGTTTAAGGGCTCTTACATTTTTTAAAGAGTCTGTTATGCTTTGTTTCAGAAGACAAATCTAAAATCTGGTTAAAGTAAAGTCGCTCAGTCGTGTCCGACTCTTTGCGACCCCATGGACTGCAGCCTACCAGGCTCCTCCCTCCATGGGATTCTCCAGGCAAGAGTACTGGAGTGGGTTGCCATTGCCTTCTCCAGGGAATCTTCACAACCCAGGGATCGAACCCAGTTTTCCTGCATTCCAGCAGACGCTTTAACCTCTGAGCCACCAGGGAAGCCCCTAAAATCTGGATAGTCTTTAAGAATATTGACTTATGGAGCCTCAGTCTAATTTCTACTGTTCACTTGACATTCAAAATGTTTATTGAATATGTAGTATATGTTATGCATTATTGTAGGCACTGAGAATGCTGCAGTGTACAAAGTAAAGTCTCTTCTAGTTTATTAATTTCCAGTAGAATGTGAACTGAACTGCTTCCTTTCCTCACTCTCCCAATTTGAACTTGACATTGAAACAGCAACCTTTTTTGTATGTTTGTACATGTTCAAAGCAATGTACATCTTTGTAAATGTAGTCTATATTTAAATATGGTTAACTTCCTAGTAAAATTAGAAAGTCCCCCCTGCCCCCCTACCCTTGGAAAGCAATAAGGAAGCCATAATTTTGAATGCATGACTTCTGGGAAAATTTCTACAAGTGGCATTCTTTCCTGGTTCTCAGTTGTCATTCTCATCCCTGAATTGTTTTAGCACTTCATAGGTATTCTCTTTTAGGCAACTGGATTACAAAGTTCTTTTAACTGTTTAGTTGAAAAGACATAATATACACTCTGAATATAGTTTATTAGATCTTCTATTGAGAAGGCCTACATATATCTCTATACATTTTTTCTCCCCCCAACTAATGACAGCTGTATGCTTGAGTGAGAATCCCCTGACCCGAATGCTAGTTTTTGTAGGTCAAATCTCCTGGGCTACCAGATGTCCCCAGAGAGGAGTCCTTTGGTTTCTTGTCTGAGAGGTATAAGGCCTAATGGTGGCTTTCTGGTATCCAAAGAGAAGAATCTGTAGTCTCATCTTTTGATATGTGGGCATTTGCTGATTCCTCTGCTTTTCTTTCTGTGGTGTCCTTTACTCCTGTAGTTACTGGGCCTGAAGGCCAGAGTCAGTCTAATTAAAGTTTTCAATAGAGAAATCTCATTTTTTGATAGAGTGAATTTATATTAATTTGGGGAGAATTGGCATTTTTGTGAACTTTTTTTTTACCCAAGAACATGGTGTATGTCCTTTAATATTTTGTTTTATATCCTTAAAGTTGTATTTTTATCATTTTCCTTTAGTCTTATGCTCAAGTTTAATTTTGACTATTTTATGGTTTTTGTCTCTCGTTTACAGTTTTTTCTGTTTTCTTTCCTAGAGGTTTATTGATAAAGACTATTTGTTGTGCAAGCAGTCACCTTAATTGATAATTCAGTAATTTTTACCTGTTCCCATTTAGGCTTTCAAAATTGATAGTTCCATCATTAGCAAAAGGAAATGGTTTTGTCTCTCCTTTTCTAGTGTTTGTGAAAGTAGAAAAAAATTCCTGTGTCATTTCCTTTTTGTCTTCTTGAAGAACCTCTGAGAGAATATTGAATAATAATGTTTACCTTTTGATTTTAATTGTAATGGCTTTTAAATGACTTTTAAAATGACCAACTCACTTTGGTTTTAGATAGCTCAGTTGGTAAAGAATCCACCTGCAGTGCAGGAGACCCCAGTTCGATTCCTGGCTCAGAAAGATCCACTGGAGAAGTCATGGGCTATCCACTCCAGTGTTCTTGGGCTTCCCTTGTGACTCAACTGGTAACGAATCTGCCCGCAATGGCGGAGACCTGAGTTTGATCCCTGGGTTAGGAAGATCCCCTGGAGAAGGGAAACAGCTACCCACTCCAGTATTCTGACCCGGAGAATTCCATGGACTGTACAGGCCATAGCCTCGCAAAGAGTCAGACATGACTGAGTGACTTTCACTTTATTGTTATAAACTTGCTTCTTTCAGTTTCTGTTGAATATTTTTATTATGCCTGATGAATTTTATTGCATGCCTTTTCAAAAGCCACCTATTGTTAATGTATCAGTGTAGTAAATTAAATTGATACAGTTAAAAAAATTCCTTAATTTCTTAATTCCTTAAGTTCCTCAAATAAATTATTTTAGGTTAGAATGCATTATTCTTTTGATACATTCTTGGATTCTATTTGCTGACATTTTATTTATAATATTTGTATTTGTTTTCACAAGTTATATTGTTTTTTTATTTTGATTTTGTTAACAGATTTTGATTAAAGTTTTGCTGGCTTCCTTGAATTGTAGAGTTTTCTGGAACTGAAATAGTTTAGAATTGGGGTAATCTGCTCTTTATATACTAAATAAAAAAATGTCTTCAGACCTGATATATGTCTTGTTCTTTTTAATGATAATTCTCTAACCACCTATCTAGTTTATTCTATTGTAATTGGTTTACTCAAACTCTGTTTTGTGGATAGTACTGTATATTTTTGCTAAGAAAAAAATTATTTTTTCTCTCTTTCCTTTCATTTTCCTCTTTTTCCTTAATCAAACTTTATAAGGGTATCATTATTACTTTATTTTTAAAGAACCATATTTGGGATTGTTTTAGTTTTCTGCTTAAGTCAGCTTTTTGTCTTTGGTTTTCAAACTGTATTGCACATCAGAATCATTTGGAGCAACTGATCAAAACCAAAAGCTAATTTCAGGTTGTGGTTCCCAAAGATTCTGATTCAGTTTGTTAGGGTTGGTTGTGGTCTGGGAGTCTTCATTTTATCAAACACCGCAGATCACTTTGCTTCTGGTCTGGTGACCAAGTTTTGTGAAACTCTGCACCAGTGGTACAGAAGAATACCACACTAACTTCTTATTTTTTTGATCAGCAACAAAGGAAGTCAGCTTGCTCTTTGAGCTGTATTGGGAGCAGGTAGAGAGTATTGGCTGCTGTGGTTATACATTGGCTTTTTAAGTGAAAACAGTTCTTACATAACTTTTATTGTCTGATTTTTTTTTTTTTTTTTTTAGTCAGAGGCACACATACACAGATCTCAGGGAGGTGTTTATTTGTGACTGATTTACAAAAATGACCATCTTTGTTAATTTGGGCTAAACATTATTGTGGTCACAGTGAATGAAGGCTGTAGGGCCTAAGAAAGGAAATCCACAAGTTGTTTAACCTTTAGATTTTTTCAGGAGCCAGCAGGTGGCAGCAGTGCAACACAGGTTTATAGAGGCATTGTGTTGATAAGGTCCAAATCAGCAGTTTGTGGGGTGCGTGTGTTCAGTCGCTCAGTCGTGTCAGACTGCAGCCCGCCAGGCTCCTCTGTCTATGGATTCTCCAGGCAAGAATACTGGAGTGGGTTGTCATTTCCTTCTCCAGGGGATCTTCCCAACCCAGGGATCAAACCTGCTTCTCCTGTGTCTCCTGCATTGGCAGGCAGATTCTTTACCACTGAGCCACCTGGGAATCTCAGCCACAAGCCTGTGAGCCAGCTTGTGGTTTACAGTCCTTAATTTCAGAAAAATGTCAGTTGAAAGAAAGTTCACTTAGGAAGTAGAAAAATTCCAGTTCCTTAGAAAAGAAAAAAAAGCAAACAGTGTTTAAAGTTTGATTCTTTATTGTATTGTCATTTTATCATATTAGGACTTATTTTAAAGTACTGTGTTCTGTTTCTTAATATTTAGGGGATTAATTCTGTCCTAATTTCTTTTATCTGAAAAACTCATGTTTTTGGTAATAAAGAGCATTATCTTGTGATGCCTCTTTAAATTGCATGTAAAGATCCAGAGGAGAGTTACTGGTTCCATCTGAAGTGTGCACTTGTGAGGCTGTGTCTCAGTTATTGGTTACAGCTACTTGCTAGTCCAGCTCAGTTATTTACCAGTATATTCTTATCTAGACCTGAGTCCAGCTTATGTTCTACAGTTGAGTTTATTAGCAGGGAGCCAGAGATTTATCTGGTTAAAAAAAAATGAAAGGTGTAAAGTTCTTGGAACTGTGTGTGCTTAAATACACTATTGAAAGCTTTGTGGTACATAAAGACATTACTTAATCAAGTTACAATTAATTAAAAACACCTTTCCTTAAAGTTCTAGCAAAAAAGTGGAGGAAAGAAGGATATAGGAAGACTTTTTTTCCTTCCAAATAGTTATTAGTGATAAAAGTCTTTCTCCAGGAAAAGGATCACTCCGTTTTAAAAGGCAAGTTTTTAAATATCAGTGTCTAACAATAAATGGCATCCTTGTTTAGTTGGACTATTTTTTTAAATTTCAGTAGTGTTTTCTATAAATGCACATGTATTAGAAAAAAGCTTTGTTAGTTAAGAGCTTGTCTTCTTATAGCTGTAATTAAGATCTCCAACTGTTTTGAGATGTTTTCATAAATATGTAGTTCATGTATTAGTACTAATTTGCTGTTTGTTTAGAGTGTCATTAGTACACAATATGTGGACAGTGATATTTTTGTAATATGTTTTATTGACTCAGAAATCTAATCAAAATACTGTATAATGTATTAGCCTGAAAGAAAAACTGAATATAATAGTTTCGTTCATATTAGAGGTTTTTTTTGGGGGGGAGGTGTTACTTTATAAGTTGCATTCACTTCTGACATATCATTTGTTTAGAAAAACCTGAGAATTGATTTCTTCTTAAGAAAGTGTGGAATATAGGAAAGACCAGTTTTTGGAGTGCAGTCAACCAGGATTTGAATATTGCCCCTGCCATTTCTAGCAGTGGAGTTACAGGCAAATTATTTAATTTTTTCAAGCAGAGCTTTTTATCTTTTTCAAGTGGGATAATTTCAACTTCATAAGGTTTGGAAATAATGAGATGGCAAAAGTCAAAGCACTTATTTAATATAAGACTCTACATTAGTATCATTCAAGAAGTACTCCATTTATCATTGAAATTTTAATTCTTTCACAGTTCAGCTGTGTAATGTTATCTCAGAATGATTGTCAACAGCTTTGAACATAGTAATGTTAACTTTTGTTTTGACTGGAAGAAGAAAATGATTGGTTGGGACCAGGACATTATAGATGCTAATTACATAAAGCTTTATTATTAAGACACTGTAAAACTGTTAATGGAGGGTATTCAGAAATAATTTAGTACTCTAATTTGATTTATTAATGCAGAAGAAAATATTTTGTTGCCTGCAGTCCATTTAAAATTAAAATGTATTCTGAAAACTAGGTTTCAGAAATCAGGAGCATTTTAGGTTCTTTGACATAAACTCATTTAGCTTCGATATAACTGTTTTCTTTTGCATTTTTAATTATTTTTGGGTTCACATTTATATACTTGAATATCTTAATCATTCTATTGGATGTTGCACTCATTTATCTGGTAATCATAGTCCATGGGGTGGCAAAGAGTTGGACACACTGAGTGACTTTGACATTCACATCTGATAATCAGATGCCTAGCAGTCTCAGTTAGGTGAAGCCTTGTATTTAAAAGAAGATGGCTTAAAGAGTATGAAATGAAGAATGATCGCTTCCTAACAATGGTTCTCTAGCTTAGATGTTGTGAAGGGCACGTAGTGGGGGAGACCACTAGAAACTTTGCTTTGAAACAACTATTTTGAGGAAAAAGTTGCATTTTATTTTAACTTATTCATATCTTTTAATTATGTATATCACATGTAAATTATTCAGTGCTTTAAAAAAAAAGCAGTGTATTGAAGCAGTAATGGAAATTTCCCCTTGACCACCAGATCTTATTTTCCTTTCTAATGGTAAACGCTGGAATAGCCCGGTCTGTCTATAGCTTACTCTGTGCTGTCATATCACAGTGTTTGTTCCAACATATATGGATTTATGTTTCCTGCATCTGCATTTTTTTTTTCGGTCATTATGTTGGAGATCTTTTTAATGTATTATAAATCTACTTCAGAGGACTTGGTGGTCTGGTGGTCTGGTAGTTAAGACTCTGCCTTCCAGTGAAGGGGGTGCAGGTTTTCAGTCCCTGGTCAGGGAGCCAAGATCCCACATGCCTCACAGACAGAAAACATAAAACAGAAGCAATAGTATAACAGATTCAACAAAGACTTTACAAATGATCCACATAAAAAAATCTTTAAAAAATTAAATCTACTTAGTATAACTACGTTATTTGGTATTCCAAAGGATGGTTATGCCAGTTCACCACTCATCTGCCAGTGCTCTCCAGACAGACATGCCAGGTACACGTTTATATTTGAACACTCTGGATTTATTACTTTGTGAAGCAGAGGAGGGATGTGTACAATGGGAAACCACAGGATGTCTCGGTAAGAGGATGTTAGAAAGGACATTGTAGGATTAGGCTTGTATTAGATGCTTTGGGGAGAGGATTTTAGAAACTGGGGCTTTGCTCTGTGTTGGCTACTGTTAGGAAACTGGATAATTCCATGATGGGTATCTTAGTAAGTCCTGTCCAGAAGGAGGGAAGACTGGACCAAGGCTTAAGCTGTAATAAGTGATATTAGCATGGATTAGGATCCTCTTGGTGGCTCTGACAACATTCATATTTTATATGTATTCAGTTACCATTATGGTGTGATGCTGTTTTTCTCTTGTTTGGTCATAATGACAGAGGTCACGCAGTGTCCTTGTCTGATGATGATGTTCTGTGAAACTGTTTATCAGGAGAATATAGCTGTTAGAGTCACTAGCTAACAGCAAAGCCAAGTCCTCGCTGATACTGCCAGGCTAGCACTGGGCTGTCAGGTGCTGCTATTCTCTTCTTCACTATTGATAAACGACAAGATTGTATCTTAGTCTTTATTAGCACATTTTGTCATTTTCATCATTAAAATAAACATTCTTGTTATGTGGATCTTAGTGTACATGTGTAAGTATTCTAGAAGTGGAATTGTGTTTAGTCACTAAGTCATGCCCAACTCATTCGCAACCCCATGGACTGTAGCCCGCCAGGCTCCTCTGCCCATGGGATTCTCCAGGCAAGAATACTGGAGTGGGTAGCCAGCCTCTTCTCTGGAGGATCTTCCCAGCCCAGGGATAGAAACCATGTCTCCTGCATGGGCAGCCAGATTCTTTACCACTGAGCCACCTGGGAAGCCCACTAAAGGGTATATAACACATCATAAAATTTGATTTATAGTCATTGCAAAAAGCCTATACTTTTGTTCCTACCAACAGGGCACTTTAGCCAAGAATAGACATTAACAGTCTAAGATTGTTTTTTTTTCCTGGCTAATGGAGGTATCATTATTTTAATCATATTTTTTTTTACTAGTGAGTTTGAATATTTTGGCCTTTTTTTTTAAACCATAGTTTTCCTGTTCATATTCTTCTACTATGAAAAAAATGATAACCTTGTCATTCTTGTTGAGTTTTAAAGGTATTTTGTGTGTTGTTAGTACTGTGTTATATTTGTGGCAAGCATTTGTCTTCTTAACTCCTGTATGTCTTTTATTTACTCATAAGAAGGCTTTCTCCTTCTTAAAGAGATTATTAAAACAATCTTCTAACAAAGCTACTTTACTTTTTTGTTAAAACATTTAGATTATTGATCTACCTGGAATAAGGAATGTTTTTGTATGTTTTTTTTTTCCCCTAAAATTCCCTAATGTTCCACTATGATTTGTTGACTAGTCCATTTCTTTCACAATAATTGGAAATTCAACGTCATGTTCTAAATGCCTACACAGGCATTAGCTTGCAGTAAAATTTCTCTTACTTGCCTTTCACTTAACTGACTGGATTAACTGATATTCTCTTTTCTTTTAATAACTTAGTGACTGGAGACCACAGGAAGTTTGATATGTATTGCTAGTAGGGTGCTCAGTTCTCTACTGTTATAATTCTGTTTCTGCTAGCTGAGTTTTGCATCAGTAGTAATCAGATTTTCTCATTCTAAAAACTTGTCAACTGTGTTTGTTGATGCATTTTCATTATTTAATGCAGTATTATATAAATCAGTAAAACATGAGTACAAAAAGAAAGAAAGGTGCCCTTTAAAAAAAACCAAAATTGCATGCTTTAGAAGAAACAGTGGGTCACTGAAAAACGTGAGGCTAGTAAGGACATAGTTTAATTAATTAAATCTTTTTTAGTGTATGTGTATATATATTAATCTAACAGTTCTAGGAACAGGGAATGAAATACATGAAAAGTGAAAGTCGCTCAGTTGCGTCCAACTTTTTGTGACCCTATGGACTATACAGTCCATGGAATTCTCCAGGCCAGAATACTGGACTGGATAGCCTTTCCTTTCTCCAGGAGATCTTCCCAACCCAGGGATTGAATGCAGGTCTCCCACATTGCAGGCAGATTCTTTACCAACTGAGCCACCAGACAAGCCCTGAAATATATCAATCAAGGATTGTTTCTGTACTGCAGTTAACTAATAACTAAAACAAGAATAAAAATTGAATACAGTTTGGTGTATGAGGGGAAGTTTATTTTCTGAGTTGTAGCCCTTTTTTATATATTTTCTTGTAAAACATTTTAATGATGTAATCCATCTTACTACTTTATATTATGGGCTTCCCAGATGGTTGAGTAGTAAAGAATCCACCTGCCAATGCAGGAGATATGCAAGAGACATGGATTGGATCTCTGGGTCGGGAAGATCCCTTGGAGGAGGAAATAGCAAGCTACTCCAGTATTCTTGCCTGAGAAAATCCCATGGAGAGAGGAGCCTGGTGGGCCACAATCTGTAGGGTCACAGAGTCGGACACGACTGAGCATGAAGCATGAGACACTATATTTATAAGGATATATATACAATAAAAATATTTTATATACATATTTATAAGGATATATATATATATACAATAAAAATATGTTAACAAAAATGCAAGTTGTTAATAGCATAACATAGCATTTTCATACCACAGAGATGTCTGTGTAGGAATTTAGAGCGTGATGTTATTTCCAATTAGTTAAAAATACTGCTCGTTAATTTTAAACTTAAGAAGGAAGACTAGATTACTGCATTGCATTAGTTATCTACTGCTGTGTAATAACTTACTTCAGGACTTAGTAACTTGAAACAGTAAACGTTTGTCATGTCACAGTTTCAGTGAGAAGTCAGAATGGCTTAGCTAGGTGGTTCCCTGTCAAGATTTCTCAAGAGAATGTAGCCAAGATGTCAGCCACAACTGCAGTGGTCCGAAAGCCTGCCCAGAGCTGAAGGGTACACTTGCGAACTTCACTCAAGGGCTGCTGGTGGTTGTCAGGAGCCCTGAGTGCCTCCTCACGTGGGTCTGTCATGTGCAATCAAAGAGAAAGAGCAAGGTATAAGATGTACAGTGCTGTATGACCTAGCCTAAGAAGTCACATACCGTCACCTCTGTTTCTTACAAGTGAGCCAGTGGGACAGCTTGTACTCAATCAGGGGACCTGGGCACCTACTTGTGAAGAGGAGAGTAACCAGTGCACTGCTGATATTTTTATTCTGTGTGTTTGTGTCATGGAGAGGGAGGGATTCATTCATAATATTCGGCTTCTGTTTAGGATACTGCCTTAGGAAAACCACGAGAGGTGTTTCGACTTCCTACAGATTTGACAGCATGTGACAATCGCCTTTGCGCATCCATCCATTTCACGTCTTCTACCTGGGTTACCTTGTCAGATGGGACTGGAAGACTGTATCTCGTTGGAACAGGTGAACGTGGAAATAGTGCTTCTGAAAAATGGGAGGTGAGTTGTTTTGTTTTTCTTTAGAATTAATGCTGAGTCTGGAAAGTATATACAAATTAGATCTTAATGATTTTGAAATAACACCTTTTTAGGGATGATTTCACTTTCATGCATTGGAGAAGGAAATGGCAACCCACTCCGCTGTTCTTCCCTGGAGAATCCCAGGGACGGAGGAGCCTGGTGGGCTGCCATCTCTGGGGTCGCACAGAGTCGGACACGNTGATTTTGAAATAACACCTTTTTAGGGATGATTTCACTTTCATGCATTGGAGAAGGAAATGGCAACCCACTCCGCTGTTCTTCCCTGGAGAATCCCAGGGACGGAGGAGCCTGGTGGGCTGCCATCTCTGGGGTCGCACAGAGTCGGACACGACTGAAGCGACTTAGCAGCAGCAGCAGGGATGGTTTACATGTGACCTCTTGATTTTTATAATATATAGTGTTCTGGATATCTTTTAAATAAAATGTTTACCTTTTGTGAAACTGATATATTAGCTATTCCTGTTTTGATCTGGGGTGAGTGCAGTTGTCAAGAATTGCATTTGTTTTTCAGCAAATGCCAGTTGAGTTCTTTTCAAGTGTAAAGCAAGTACCTTAAGCATTGACCGTGCTACCTTCTATTTTGTAAAGAGTTGGCCAGAGAATTACATTGTCATGTCTTTTCTCCTTTTATCATGTTTTATTCTCAAATATGAGCCTAGCATGCTTCTACTGCACCACTTGGCTGTCTGATATGTTTATACTAGTCAAATAGTAACTTTACCAGAAAGTCCCTATTTAGAAAAATATACCATAGCATCAGTTCAGTCACTCAGTCGTGTCTGACTCTTTGAGACCCCATGGACCGCAGCACGCCAGGCTTCCCTGTCCATCACCAACTCTGGAGCTTACTCAAACTCATGTCCAAGGAGTCGGTGATACCATCCAACCATCTCATCCTCTGTCGTGCCCATCTCCTCCTGCCTTCAGTCTTTCCCAGCATCAGGGTCTTTTCCAGGGAGTCACTGCTTTGTGTCAGGTGGCCAAAGTATTGGGGTTTTAGCTTCAGCATCAGTCTTTCCAGTGAATATTCGGGACTGATTTCCTTTAGTATGTACTGGTTGGATCTCCTTGCAGTCCACAGGACTCTCAGGAGTCTTCTCCAACACCACAGTTCAAAAACATCAATTCTTCGGCACTCAGCCTTCTTTATAGTCCAACTCTCACATCCATAGCTGACCACTGGAAAAACCATAGCTTTGACTAGATGGACCTTTGTTGGCAAAGTAATATCTCTGCTTTTTAATATGTGTAGGTTGGCCATAGCTTTTCTTCCAAGGAACAAGCGTCTTTTAATTTCATGGCTACAGTCACCATCTGCAGTGATTTTGAAGCCCCCAAAAGTAAAGTCTCTCACTGTTTCCATTGTTTGCCCGTCTTTTTGCCATGAAGTGATGGGACCGGTTGCCATGATCTTAGTTTTCTCAGTGTTGAGTTTTAAGCCAACTTTTTCACTCTCTTCCACTTTCATCAAGAAGCTCTTTAGTTCTTCTTGACTTTCTGCCATAAGGGTGGTGTCGTCTGGATATCTGTGGTTTTTGATATTTCTCCTGGCAATTTTGATTTTAGCTTGTGGTTCATCCAGCCTGGCATTTCTCGTGATATATAATGCATAAAAGCTAATTAAGTAGGCTGACAGTATACAGCCTTGACGTACTGGTTTCCTGATTTGGAACCAGTCTGTTGTTCCATGTCTAATTTTAACTGTTGCATTTTGGCCTGCATACAGGTTTCTCAGGAGGTAGGTCATGTGGTCTGGTATTCCCATCTCTTGAATTTTCCACAGTTTGTGTGATCCACACGGTAAAAAGTCTTTGGGGTAGTCAATAAAGCAGAAGTAGATGTTTTTCTGGTATTCTCTTGCTTTTTCGATGATCCAACAGATGTTGGCAATTTGATCTCTGGTTCCTGTGCCTTTTCTAAAACCAGCTTGAACATCCGAAAGTTCACAGTTCACGTATTGCTGAAGCCTGGCTTGGAGAATTTTGAGCATTACTTTATAGCGTGTGAGATGAGTGCAATTGGTAGTAGTTTGAGCATTCTTTGGCATTGCCTTTCTTTGGGATTGGAATGAAAACTGACCTTTTCCAGTTCTGTGGCCACTGCCGAGTTTTCCAATTTGCTGGCATATTGAGTGCAGCACTTTGACAGCATCGTCTTTTAGGATTTGAAATAGCTCAACTGGAATTCCATCACCTCCATTAGCTTTGTTCGTAGTGATGCTTCCTAAGGCCCACTTGACTTCACATTCCAGGATGTCTGGTTCTAGGTGTGAATGATGGTGTGAATGATCACACCATCGTGGTTATCTGGGTCATGAAGATCATTTTTGTATGCTTCTGTGTATTCTTGCCACCTCTTCTTAATATCTTCTGCTTCTGTTAGGTCCATACCATTTCTGTCCTTTATCGAGCCCATCTTTGCATGAAATGTTCCCTTGGTATCTTTAATTTTCTTGAAGAAATCTCTAGTCTTTCCTATTCTATTGTTTTCCTCTATTTCTCTGCACCGATCACTGAAGAAGGCTTTCTTATCTCTCCTTGCTATTCTTTGGAACTTTGCATTCAAATGGTTATAGCTTTCCTTTTCTCTTTTGCCTTTAGTTTCTCTTCTTTTCTCAGCTATATGTAAGGCCTCCCCAGACAGTCATTTTCCTTTTTTGCATTTCTTTTTCTTGGGGATGGTCTTGATTCCTGTCTCCTGTACAATGTCATGAACCTCTGTCCATAGTTCTTCAGGCACTCTATCAGATCTAATCCCTTAAATCTATTTGTCTCTTCCACTNTTTCTCAGCTATATGTAAGGCCTCCCCAGACAGTCATTTTCCTTTTTTGCATTTCTTTTTCTTGGGGATGGTCTTGATTCCTGTCTCCTGTACAATGTCATGAACCTCTGTCCATAGTTCTTCAGGCACTCTATCAGATCTAATCCCTTAAATCTATTTGTCTCTTCCACTGTATAATCGTAAGGGATTTGATTTATAACTGTAGTTATCTACCAATGTCCAAGATGCCATTTTTATTCAGTTTTTTTTTTGTTAACAATGTAACAGACTTAAATCTGAGGGGCAGGTTTGCATTTTAGTAATAATAAACATGAAATTAGTTTCTCCAGAGCCACAGGTTTTGAAAGTAGACAAAGTAACACTGAGTTGCACTAATAAAGTACAACGTGATATTGCTGCCTTCTAAATTTCAGCAGGTGGCCTTTAGTTCTAGATAGCTAAAGAGATGGAATTTATTATTTTACATTTTATAAAACATTTTTATCAGACCAACTGAAACTGAAGCCGCTCAGTTGTGTCCGACTCTTTGCAATCCTATGGACTGTAGCCTACCAGGCTCCTCAGTCCATGGAGTTTTCCAGGCAAAAGTACCAGAGTGGGTTGCCACAGGTGCCTGTAAACACTGGGCTTTAATTATTTGAGAGAAACAACAAGGCCTTAGTGGTTTACTTTCTTATTGTTATATCAAATCCTGTACTACCTAATTGCAGTGTGTTCAAAAAGTTAAACAAAAAACACAATGAAACACCAGAACAACAGCCTGTTTATAGGAGGCCTTTGCAGTTAGTCAGTTTTAAATATTCATTGGACATTGTGACATATTCTGTTCCTGCCTTCAATAATTTTTTCTTTTCTTTTTTTTACTGAGGGTATGTGGTGTATAGCACCCAGCTACCTGAAACAGTTGAATTTGGAGAATGATGGACAGGAGAGATATGAATGAGAATGTATCTGTTATCAAGCTATGGGGATTCTGTTGGTGTAAGAAACACATTGACCCTCTTCACCTTCTGATTAAAAATAACACCACGTAGTCCATCAGAAGAAAATTCATATGGGTTTATAATTCATTTGGTTTTTCTGCTGTGTATATCTCCTTAGCTCATATAAGTCCTTCAATAAGATTTTTAAAATAAATTTAAAATTTAAATTTACTTCATAGCTTCTTCAGTATATATACTGCCATAATGATGACAGTCAGTCCTCTCTGGGGAGGTGGGGACAAGTGGGGAAATTATGGGACCAAGGGCGTTAACTGAAGTGGAAGGGATACTGTGGGATAGTGGTCACTTTGAGAGAAATAACTGAGTTTTGGGACTTTGGGGGAATTGGAGTAAGAGAGGAGGCTGAAGATGGAAGTGATGGGGGCATGGTAGGGCATAAGGGGGCCCAGCAAGCGTGGTGGTGATGACTGAAATGTAGAAGGAGAAATGAAAGAAGGCAGGGCATGTGTGGCCTCTAACATGACGGGAGTGCTGTGTATCAACAGTTTCACAATTGATTTGCCAGGCTTGTTCAGGGGACTGGAAACGTCAACTAAGAGTTTCTAAAAGTCCTGACATGGTCTCCTCTGGCCTCACATGAGCGAGAAAGAGGGGGAGGAAACAGTGATCTGGCTACTTGTACTTGGCAAAACTTACCATTTTTTCTTCCTACCCTTTTATTCTTCTTGTCCCCCAAACAGAAGCAAAACCCACTTAACTAAAAATGTGTCTTATCTTCTCTGTTTTGGGTATTTGAGGGAGGGCCCTCCCCTCACCTATGGAAGAATTTAGAATGGATTCCAAAGGTCTACTATTTGAATAATTTTGGCAGAGTTGCTCAAACACAAAGGGAAATTAATGACATTTAAGCACATTTTTCTCTTTATTGAACTCTAGTTATAATCTGCAATGTTTTGTTAATTTGGTGTACACCGAAGTGATTGAGTTATATATATATGTGTGTATTCTTTTCCATTGTAGTTTATTTCAAAGTATTGAATATAGTTCCCTATGTTATATAGTGGGAACTTTTTGTTTATCTATTTTATATATGGTAGTTTATATCTGATAATCCCAAGTTCCTAATTTATCCCTCTTCCCCTTTGGTGACTAAGTTTGTTTTCTGAGTGTTTTCCTGTTTTGTAAATAAGTTAATTTGTATCATGTTTTAGATTTCACATATAAGTGATATTATGTGATATTTGTCTTTGTCTGATTTATTTCACTTAAATTGGATAATCTCTGGGTTATCCATGTTGCTGCAGATGGCATTATTTATTCTTTTTATGGGGGAAATAGTATTCCATTGTATGTATACCACATCTTTATCCATTCTGTTGATAGACATTTAGATTACTTCCATGTCTTGGCTATTTTAAGTACTGTTGCTGTGAGCATTAGGGTAAAGCACTCTTTTTTATATAAGGCTTTCAGGTAACAGCCCACATGAGGGGATTCCAGATACAGGTTTAAAAAGAAAAAAAGAGCTAATTCTTGTGTTTCACTTAGATTTGTATTCAAACTATTTATTTTTTCATTTATTTGAAAAACTTGTTTAGAAATCAGTCTTAAAACTTTTCCTGATCAATATTTAACAAAGATATAGTAGTCTTTTAGATTATATGTTGTAAGAAGAATTTGATAAGATTTTGTACATCTTTCCATGATGCTTTGATTTGTGTTTTTTTTTTTCCTTAGAAGTAATTTCAATATTTAACAGTTAGTGGAATTATCTTTTTAGATGAAATGAGATCTTTTGTTTTTGAACAATAAGAAAGTTTTCATGATTTCTTCTCCAGTCCCCTTTGACTCTTCAGTTCAGTTCAGTCGCTCAGTTGTGTCCGACTCTTTGCGACCCCATGAATCGCAGCACGCCAGGCCTCCCTGTCCATCACCATCTTCCAGAGTTCACTCAAATTCACATCCATCAAGTCGGTGATGCCATCCAGCCATCTCATCTTCTGTCGTCCCTTTTTCCTCCTGCCCCCAATCCCTCCCAGCATCAGAGTCTTTTCCAATGAGTCAACTCTTCGCGTGAGGTAGCCAAAGTACTGGAGTTTCAGTTTTAGCATCATTCCTTCCAAAGAACACCCAAGGCTGATCTCCTTTCGATGGACTGGTTGGATCTCCTTGCAGTCCAAGGGACTCTCAAGAATCTTCTCCAATACCACAGTTCAAAAGCATGAATTCTTCGGCGCTCAGCTTTCTTCACAGGCCAACTCTCACATCCATACATGACCACTGGAAAAACCGCAGCCTTGACTAGATGGACCTTTGTTGGCAAAGTAATATCCCTGCTTTTGAATATACTATCTAGTTTGGTCATAACTTTTCTTCCAAGGAGTAAGTGTCTTTTAATTTCATGTCTGCAGTCACCATCTGCAGTGATTTTGGAGCCCAAAAAAATAAAGTCTGACACTGTACCTTTGTAAGTTTCTAGAAAACAAACAAAGCAAACTAAAAACAATAGGAAAGAAAGATACACACACATATATACAAACAGTATTCAGAAACTAAGAAGGCAGAAATAAATTAGAGATATGATTAATATATTAATATATAATATAAATGACTATACTATAAATGGATGGATATAATATTATACAATATGTTAAAATATCTCAGTAAATTAGATATGAGATGGGAAGAGACGCAGTAAGGGAATAGTGACCTCATTTCCTCTGTACGGAGCACTCTTTCACTTGGCAATTCTTTTCTAGAGGATTGCTTTTAATTCCCTTTCTCTTGTAGATGCCATTTGGAGGTCCGTTTGTTTTCTGTGCGTACTGATCAGTTTTCTCTTTTAAATAGATGCTTTCTAAAAGTTATTTCTTTAAGCAGTATTTTAAACTTGTAAGCTTTATTTCAGGGATTTTTTGTTCTTGTGTCCTTGCAGTAAACAGTATCCAAATTACTTGTTGGATTGTCAGAATTATGTGTATTTCTTCTGTGCTGTATGCATTCGTGTAATACGCTTTTGTGAATGCCATCTTTTTTTCTTTTTTGTAGATTGTATTTAATGAAGAGCTCGGGAGTCCTTTTATCGTAATTCACAGTATCTCATTGCTGAACGCTGAAGAACATTCAATAGCTACTCTCCTCCTTCGAATAGAGAAAGAGGAATTGGCTATGAAAGGAAGTGGTTTCTATGTTTCCTTGGAGTGGGTCACTGTTAGTAAGAAATATGAAGGTAAAACAACAAAATTCTGATATCTCTGCAGTTGTTGCCATAATTCAGTAGGTTTTGAAATGCAAAGCTGTTCCTGTAAATGCTGTTTGCTTTTTCTTAAGCATTGTGTTGTGATTCTAGTACCGGCCACCCAATGGAATGAATATTTATGGGTAGTTTCTCCTTAGGTATGGATTATTAAAAAAAAATAATTATGTGCTTCCACAGTTGAATACACCTTTTTTGTAAAAGGAGACACTACTACATATTTTGGAAGAATTTAAAGTGTATGTTTTTAATATATACAAAATATATTTTAATATGTAACATTAAGCACAAGATTTGTTCTTCAAAATATTTAGTGTAATTTGTTTTTCTTCCCAGTGTTATAGGAACACAGTAACTTAAATCTTTAGATATTGAAAACTTTCTAAGGGCTAGATGGTAACCATATGACCTATCGCAGTTATTCAACTAGGATCTTGGGCTGCAAAAGCAGCTGTAGATGAAGGCCTAAATGAATGAGTATAGGTNTAGTGTAATTTGTTTTTCTTCCCAGTGTTATAGGAACACAGTAACTTAAATCTTTAGATATTGAAAACTTTCTAAGGGCTAGATGGTAACCATATGACCTATCGCAGTTATTCAACTAGGATCTTGGGCTGCAAAAGCAGCTGTAGATGAAGGCCTAAATGAATGAGTATAGGTGTATTCCAGCTGTATTCCATTTACAAAGACATGAGTGAATGAGTATAGCTGTTTATTTGTTAACACTGATGTTTGAATTTTATATAATTTTATGTGTATTTAAATATTCTTTTGATTTTTTTTTGAACCATTTAAAAATGTAAAATTTATTCTTCAGCTCACAGGTCATAGTTTGCAGATCCCTGCTTTAGGTAAATAAAAGCTTTGTTTTTTAAATTAAGGTGCATAGCATAGGAGAAATCACCATGGGTGTTTTCCTTCTCTGAGACTCGTGGTTCCATGATGCTTTCGCTCAATCCACAGTGGCACTCTGCCGCAGCTCCATGGCTCCCATTCTCTTCATCTTTGTTTCCTTCATTCAGCTGGACAGTTATATTTAGACTCACCTTTCTTTTTTTTTTTCTCTCCAGCCAATTTTAATTATTGTAATTGTAGAAATTTTCTTTCTTTTGTTGACTTTAACTTTCTTTTCTGGATGTTTGCAGTTCCTTTATTCCCTGAATTACTAATATAATTGTGTTACTTTTTATTTTCTAATGAATATAACAGAGCAGTGTTGTATTTCTAGACTGTTGAGTGGAATATTTGGTAAATTATATTTTGTGGTCAAGTAACTGAAAATGTAGGCATACAATAGCCACATTTCACATTAAGCATAGTCAAGTTTCTAAAAATCTTGAATGAAAAAAGAAAATGTAATTTTGATCCAAGCTTTCCCAACCCATTTAGCCGTGGAATTCACTTGAGAGCTACTGTTTTCTATCCCACATGTTGGGAAAAACCATCCTATAAAATACAGAGTGTCTAAGGTTGGGTCTTTGGAGCCAGGTAGGACTCTGCCTTGCATGTACCTATGGAAGAAAAATAGTTGTTTTTACTTCACGAAATGAAAAATCTATTCTTAAATATATATGAAGTGAATGTGTGAATGTAGGTGAGGATTTAGAGAGAAAAATGACATTTTAGAATGGGTTGCATTACTATGTATGTATGTGTATTATTATGGGAAGGATTGAGGCCAGAAGGAGAAGAGGTCGTCAGATGATGAGATGGCTGGATGACATCACTGATGCAACAGAGATAAGTTTGGGCAAACTTCTGGAGATAGTGAGGGACAGGGAGGCCTGGCATGCTGCAGTTCGTGGGGTCGCAAAGAGTTGGACACTACTGGGCCACTGAACAACAACAACATATATATTATTATGCATAATTCATTGTGTTGAGTTATGATTTTTTGACTACTCAGTGTGAAGCTAATAAGTACTACCCACTGTAAAAAAACTTTGTTATCAAAATTAACAATGTTAAGTAAAGGTATGGACTCAAATGTTTGAATACTTTTAAAGCAAAAAAAAAAAGAGAAAAACTCCTTATTTTCATAGAATAAATTCAGTTAGTTTACCAGAAAATTTCAGAACAGTTAATTGTTCCTATCTTTAAAATTCTAAGTACAGTTATTTATATTTTATGGCAAATAGATCTATATGTGAATGTGTATAAAAATTCTTTCTACCATAAAAGTTATTTCATTTTAAGTAAACCTGCTAATGGGCAGAAAATAGTCCACACCACACTTTTTCCATTATCATCAATTTGTGGCCCTTGTCAGAAGACACCTATCTTATACTGGCTGAGAAAGTAGACAGGCTATAGTCAAGGAATGGGTAGATTTTTCAGAGGTTGATGTTCAGGTAAGTAATTCACTTTTACAATTTAGAGCCCTGCTGTCCAATAGAAAATTTTCCAAAATGGACGTGTTTATATGTGAGCCACTCAGTGTGATAGCAGCTAGGTATGCGTGGCTTTTGAACACTTAAAGTATGACTTGTGTAGCTGGAGAAATGAATGTCCATTTTTACATAATTAAACAGCTACCATGGCCAGTGGCTACCACATTAGACATCACAACCTAGAACAAATTTCATCAGACCCATTTGTTTAAAAAGATTTTATTTATAGAATATTAGGTTGTAAATTTTTTTATCCTTTTATAAAAAGATACCTAATAGTCTGCTTTTTAATAGTACATTTAAAATATTTAATTTAAATTAGAATTATACTTGAATATTTTCAGATATTTTTATTATAGTTTTTTGGTTGTAATTTTGTTATTCTAAAAATGCTTTATTTTCTCACAGATAATGACAAATATGAAATGGCTAAGTGTAATATTCTCCGTGGGAAGTCCGTGCCACATTATGCTGCTATTGAACCTGATGGGAACGGTCTGATGATTGTCTCCTACAAGTCTTTTACATTTGTTCAGGCTGGTCAGGATCTTGAAGAAAGTAGGGATGAAAATATGTCGGAGGAAATCAAAGGTGATTTTACTTTGAATCATAGAGCTCCTGTGTAAAATAGATCTGACTCGTCCTCCTAGCTGGGTTATAAGTTTTACCAGGTCAAGATTGGCACTGAATTTTTCTTTGTTTTCCTTTATATTTCCCAGAAGAGCCTTTCATAAAATATACGGCTTAGGTAGTGTGAAGTGGTTAAATTTAATACTTTTCATAATTACAAAAAAATGTTTTTTAAAATCTTTGTGTTATTTTACCTGATTAGATATTTAACAAATACTTAATGAATAAACAAATACTGATATCTATTTGTTGTTGATATTTGAAAGTCCAGCATATTAGTATCATAGATAATAATTAAAAAAAATAAGCTAACCTCTCTTCACATGAAAGTGAAAGTTGCTTTTAGTTACCTTTGACTCTTTGCGACCCCGTGGACTATACAGTCCACAGAATTTTCCAGGCCACAATACTGGAGTGGGTAGCCTTTCCCTTCTCCAGGGGATCTTCCCAACCCAGGAATCAAACTGGGGTCTCCTGCATTGCCGGCAAATTTTTATCAACTGAGCTATCAGGGAAGCCTCTTCAGATAGATAGGAAGAGTCTTATAGGTATCAGTTCAGTTCAGTTTAGTCGCTCAGTTGTGTCGGAATCTTTGTGACTCCATCAGTCACAGCACCCCAGGCCTCCCTGTCCATCACCAACTCCTGGAGTTTACCCAGGCTCATGTCCATCGAGTCGGTGATGCCATCCAGCCATCTTATCCTCTGTCGTCTCCTTCTCCTCCTGCCCCCAGTCCCTCCCAGCGTCAGGGTCTTTTCCAGTGAATCAGTTCTTTGCATGAGATGGCCAAAGTACCGGAGTTTCAGCTTCAGCATCAGTCCTTCCATTGAATACCCAGGACTGATCTTTGAGATGGACTGGTTGGATCTCCTTACAGTCCAAGGGACTCTCAAGAGTGTCCTCCAACACCACAGTTCAAAAGCATCAATTCTTCGGCACTCAGTTTTCTTCATAGTCCAACTCTTACATCCATACATGACCGCTGGAAAAACCATAGCCTTGACTAGACGGACCTTTGTTGGCAAAGTAATGTCTCTGCTTTTGAATATGCTGTCTAGGTTGGTCATAACTTTTCTTCCAAGGAGTAAGCATCTTCTAATTTCATGGCTGCAATCACCATCTGCAGTGATTTTGGAGCCCCAGAAAATAGTCTGACACTGTTTCCACTGTTTCCCCATCTATTTGCCATGAAGTGATTGGACCAGATGCCATGATCTTCGTTTTCTGAATGTTTTTAAGCCAACTTTTTCACTCTCCTCTTTCACTTTCATCAAGAGCCTCTTTAGTTCCTCTTCACTTTGTGCCATAAGGGTGGTGTCATCTGTATATCCTAGGTTATTGATATTTCTCCCAGCATTCTTGATTCCAGCTTGTGCTTCCTCCAGCCCAGTGTTTCTCATGATGTACTCTGCATATAAGTTAAATAAGCAGGGTAACAATATACAGCCTTGACATACTCCTTCTCTGTATACATCTCTTCATATAGGTATGCTAATTACGTGTTCTTCCCTTTCATACTGAACTGAAAGAAAGTTCCTAGGGGATAGAATCACTTACATTTTCTCAGTCTTGAATGAGTGAATGAAGGTAATGTTTTAGAATGAAAAGAATAAAAAGGTCCTCCAGAAGAAGTTTATATTTGTATGCAAAGAATTCATATTCTTCTAAAAAATATTCAGGAGACCATTTCTCTAGAATCATTGCTGTTCATATATCTGATATTTATAGTCAGAGAATAGTATATTTTACTTAACAGATTTGCACAGTATTTAACAATCATGTATTACTCTTTGAAGCTACCCTTTTTATTACTTTAACAACTTAATTATTTAAAATAAAAATGCGTTTCACTATTTTTATGTTGTTATATAGCTCTTCAGGGTTTCCCTGATAGCTCAGTTGGTAAAGAATCCGCCTCCAATGCGGGAGACCTGTGTTTGATTCCTGGGTTGTGAAGAACCCCTGGAGAAGGAAAAGGTTACCCACTCCCAGTATTCTGGCCTGGAGAATTCCGTGGGCCATGTAGGCCATGGGTTTGCAAAGAGTCAGAAATGACTGAGCGACTTTCATATTCACAAAGCTTTAAAAAAAAATAAATGTGTTGAAAAAATTTGAAAATGCTTTTATAATAAATATTTGAAAAATATTTTCTCCAGGTTTATAAATATGAACGCCTGAATATAAGAGTTGTGCATGGTGGCCTTTTACTTCACCTCTTAACAGCTTAGTTTCCTCACAAGTGATTTTTTTCACAAGATCCCTTTCTGAGTAAACTACTGTTCTGTCTTAGTTATAATGTTAAACTCTCCTGGAGCTTAGCCAGAGTAGCTGTTTGTATTACTAGACCACATGCCCTTTAGAACTCCTTTGGTGAGTGGTTGAGGAAGAGTGATGGACTGCCTTCATCCTTGGAACCAGTGTGCCTCGTAGCTAGGCCCATGTGCTTCCAAGACAGATTTGCAGCCTAGTTGGAACACATCATGTTTTTAAATCACTAGCCACTAGTTGACATCTCACGTTATATTTGAATTCCTCCTGAATTTGTTCTTCTCTTTTAGTGTAAACCACTTCCATTTAGTGTAAACCCTTCAGTTTTTCTGTTTTCCTTCTAATAAACAGCCCTTGCTCAACTTCTTATACCCACTTCCTCTTGGGAAGTTTTTTCTGTGTTTATTTTAATATCATCAGACTTTCACAATAAGAAAGGAAAATGGTTGTAACAAAAATTATGGATAGTTTGTTAATTAGCATGCTTTCTTTTAAGCTCTCTTCTGAGTATGTATGCTGGTTTCATTTTCTATAAACTTCAATTAGACTGATATTACATACTACCTGGGCTTCCCAGGTGACTCAGTGGTAAAGAACCTATCTGTCAGTGCAGGAGATACAGGTTCGATTTCTAGTTCAGGAAGATCCCCTGGAAAAGGAAATGGCAACCTACTCCAGTATTCTTGCCTGGGAGATCCCGTGGACAGAGGAGCCTGGTGAGTCACAAAGGAGTCAGACATGACTTAGTGACTAAACAACACCAATGTTATGTTTCTTTCTGATGAGTGAGTGGACAGATTAATGTTTATGGATGCTATTAAGCAAATATTTGTCCATTTTACATGTAAGCCCTGCTTTCTTACTTCATGGTTATGGTATTATGGGCCTAAAAGTGTTTCTTAGGTAGATAGCTTTTTAGGAGCCAAGCAGAAGGTATAGTGAAGGAGTTGAAAGGAGGATTTTTTTTACTGGGAACTTAGACTAAATATACTGACAGCCCTTGAATTTGCTATGAAATTGCTTTCATGTTTTGGGGTAAGATAGCCAATATTTTTATAAGGAAAATATATCTTTTATTTTTGTGTGGATGTTTGTCTCACCAAATAGTCATAGTCTCCTATATCACAGAGTTACTAAATTGCCTCAACAGTGGCAAATCAAGGTTGTGATGAAAGTTTCAGGCAGGGTTTGTGACATATTTGATATTCTTTTAACTTGGAATCGTGTATATGTGTGTGTGTGTACATGCACGCATGCTTGGAATCCTGTGTGTGTAAGAGAAGAGGGAGAAGCAGGGATACTGCGAGGTATGGAATAAAGAGTTGCTATGATTTGTATTTTATGAGTGTATATCTTCTAGGGCATTAGGTAAGACTAGAACAGGGAAATGTCAAGTGTGATTGCTACAACACTTTGAGTGAAAATTCCCCAAGGAGATCTCTGTGCATTTGTTCATAATTACTTTTTTGTGAAATCACTAGAAAAGATGGTAGATATGTGTTCTTTTGTATATTCTGGTTTCTGCTTTTGTATGTTATGTTGTAGTCTCTGTTTTTTTTTTTTTATTACATAATACATTTTTCTTTCCCAAAGAACCTCTGTATTACTGGCAACAGACTGAAGATGATTTGACAGTAACAATACAGCTTCCAGAAGACTGTACTAAGGAAGACATTCAAGTACAGTTTTTGCCTGATTCTGTCAACATTGTACTGAAGGGTCAGAGGTTTTTGGAAGGCAATCTCTTTTCATCTATTGATCATGAAAGCAGTACATGGATAATTAAAGAAAATAATAGGTATTTCTTTTTAGATTTATTTATATTTGAAATGTTACCTTTTATTATTTTACTTTTTTCTTTTTATCCTTTCTGCAGTGGTTACATCAGGGGGAATACTGTGATAGGCTCATCAATACTGCTGATTATTTTTCTTAGGATAGATTAAAAATGGAATTTACTGTGTCAAAGAGCACAGCAGTAGTTAAGGTGAAAGATACTAGATGAGTTATTGTTTGCATTATATTGTCATGCTTTTCATTACCAGCTCTGGATACATTGTGAGAGTAATAATAATAATAAATGGTTGAAAATGGCTATTTATTTGAATTTTCACAATTTAAACTTTTTAATGGAAATAATTTGTTTCTACAAACTTTTAATTTGCTAACTAGATAATGTATTCCTGTGCTGTCTTGTTCATTGTTCAGTTGCTCAGTCTTATCCACCTCTTTGCAACCCCATGGACTCCAGCATACCAGGCTTCCCTGTCCTTGGCCATCTCCCAGAGTTTGCTCATACTCATGTCTATTGAATTGGTGATGCCATCCAACCATCTTATCCTCTGTTATCCTCCTGCCTTCTGTCTTTCCCAGAATCACGGTGTTTCCTAAGGAGTCAACTCTTAGCTTCAGGTGGCCAAAGTATTGGAGCTTCAGCTTCAGCATCAGTCCTTTCAATGAATATTCAGGGTTGAGTTCCTTTAGAATTGCTTGGTTTGATCTCCTTGCAGTCCAAGGAGTCTTCTCCAACACCACAGTTCAAAAGCATCAGTTCTTCCACGCTCAGCCTTCTTTATGGTCCAACTCTCACATCCATACATGCCTGCTGAAAAACCATAGCTTTGACTAGATTGACCTTTGTCGGCAAAGTCATGTCTCTACTTTTTAATGCGCTGTTTGGGTTTGTCATAGCTTTTCTTCCAAGGAGCAAGCATCTTTTAATTTAATGGCTGCAGTCACAATCTGCAGTGATTTTGGAGCCCAAGAAAATAAAGTCTGTCACTGTTTCCATTATTTCCCCATCTATTTGCTATGAAGTGATGGGATCAGATGCCATGATTTCAGTTTTTTGATTGTTGAGTTTTAACACAGCTTTTTCACTCTCCTCTTTCACTTTCATCAAGCTGCTCTTTAGTTCCTCTTTGCTTTCTGCCAGTAAGGGTGGTGTCATCTGTCTATCTGAGGTTATTGCTATTTCTCTTGGCATTCTTGATTTCAGCTTGTGCTTCATCCATCCTGACATTACGCGTCATGTACTCTGCATTTAAGTTAAATAAACAGGTGGCAGTGTACATCCTTGTCTTACTCCTTTCCCAGTTTTAAACCAGTCAGCTGTTCTATGTCTGGTTCTAACTGTTGCTTCTTGACCCACAAACAGGTTTCTCAGAAGACAGGTAAGGTGGTCTGGTATTCACATCTCTTTAAGAATTTTCCACAGTTTGTTGTGAGCCACACAGTCAAAGGCTTTAGTGTAGTCAGTGAAATCAAGTGAGTCTTGATATGAATCTAAATGCCTAGAGTCTAAGAACTGTATATCTAATTCACAAAGTTTTTTAGGCTTTCAGTTGAACAGATATCCTGAAATCATTTTATTAATGGAGAAATTTGGTGACTTGGTTATATTTTTTATATATTGATTAAAAACCTCTATATCCAAAAGGTTCTTTTTAAAATATTTTATATTTCCATATATTCTATTTAAACATATCTTACTAGTGTGTGTAATTTGAAGATGGCATTTTTAAATTGGCAAACCAGCTGGAACATACTGTTAAATATAAGTCATCAAGCAGTAACTCAGCCAAGATTTAGGAGAAGAGCTGGACTGTATGCAAAAATAGATTCAACATTTAACACGTGAACATAGACCAGTATTGTTTTTCCATGAAATTTGAGGTGCTTAATTATTACTTAATGTTACAGAAAGTAATTACAATGATGTGTGTGTGATATCATTGGTTTAAAACACATGATATTTTTATATTATTCATCTCATTTTTAATAGTTAATGTTCTAACTTTCAAAGGATTTGTTAACTAATCTATATTATGTATGGAGCTATGTATTCCTTTTTGCTTGGATGGTAGGATATGATTCTAGTTTTAAAATGTAGAAATGCATTTATGCTAAAAGAGTAACTGACTGAATATGCCAATTTAATGATGGTTCATAAATTCTTTATAAACCAAGACTGTATGAAGTTGTTAACTTCTTTAGGTGGCAACTGACTAAGAACAGTATACATTCTGGTCACTAGGTACAAGTTCTTTAATAGTTATTTACATATATTTTTTCAGAGAGGCAGAATAGTGCAATAGTGAAGAACATGGACTTGGAGCCAGACTGCTTTACTAGCTTGTGACCTTGGCAAGTTACTTAACTTCTCAGTGCTTTTTTTGTTATTTGTAAAGTGGAGATGCTAATAGTACTTACTTTCTTTGTGATGAGCCATAAATGAGTTAAATATGTAAAGTGCTTAAGATAGCACCTAGCATGTGGTAAGCATTAGGTAAGTATAAGCTGCTGTCATTGTTTTTATTATCATCATTAATCATCCTCATCTTTTTGAGATTAGCTTTCTCCTTAGAAGATATAACTGTATATGGGCATTATTAATTGTGGTAGTAATTTTTAATGCTAATGATAGAAACTCATTATGTAAGGAAGATATTTTGTATAGTCTCTTTAAACAAAAATAGTTTTAGAAAATTTTAAAGTGCTGTAGTTAATTCATGAGGTGGTGATGATAGCCTTGAAAATAGCTGATAAGTTACCATGTTATATTTGATAATTATGATAATAGTTGTTATGGTGTTCTTGCAGTTGTTTCCTTGCAATTGAGATCCAGGGCATGGGTTAGTATGAGCCACATATACCAGAGATGGGACGTGGAAAAGGTTGCTTTGCTGTGGAACAGGTGCCACCACCCACTTTTCTCTGTATTACCGCAGCAGCCAGCTTTCCTGGATTCCCTTTCCTAGTCAAGAGGCACATGGCCAATTCCCTGTCCCGTGTCCACAGTCTGCCCTGACTCACCTCTCTCTCCCTTTCCCGCTGTATTAGTCCTTAATCTCAGAGTTCCCTTATGGGTTCTTTTTTATTGATTTAAGCTGCCTCATCTTTAGTAATCATATTATGACTACTAGTTTGGTGATAGTGAAGGTAATTGTTGGCTCCACACACAGAGAGATACCTTTAGTTATAGGCCCTTTCCAGTTAACTTTATGTGCCCATCACTCCATCTCCATTCCCCAGTGAAATAACTCATAGATACATCCTGTTTATGTTTCCACTGCTTAAGATTGGTAACATTCAGCACACCTGAACTGGAAAAGTTCTTTCTGAGGGTGATTTGACTCTTTCCCATCAGTCCAGTGGTGCTTTCGTATTTGTTAAGTCTACCTTGTTTACTCCTGGATGATAGGTTTTCCATCATATGCGAAACTAAAGTGAACTGATTTTTGGTAAAACATTCTTGGGACACCAGAGGGATGATTTCTATGGAAGATTCTTCTGTTTGACATTGGTTGTATAGTTTGTGTAGCTGCTTAATGTAACAAAACTTTCCTCATTTTACACATCTAGCTTGGAGATTTCATTGATTAAGAAGAATGAAGGCATGACATGGCCAGAGCTAGTGGTCGGTGATAAACAAGGGGAATTCATAAGAGACTCAGCTCAGTGTGCTGCAATAGCTGAACGTTTGATGCATTTGACCTCTGATGAACTGGTAAGCAATTGCAGTAGTAGTGGGACTTCCCAAGGATTCAGAAGTATGTGGGGATTATACCATGTGTTTCAAACGTTATTTTGCTTTTCCGAACGAAAAGGCATTAGGTATTACTGACTAGTGTTTGAATATCACTTGAAATTGTAATATTTTTTCCCTATTCAGTAACTGAATATATATATATATGTGTGTGTGTGTGGGCATGTTGTACATACAGGGTGGGTATGCATGCGTGTATGTATATGTGTATCTCTCTGTCTCTCAATACATGTAGAGGGAAAAGGAGATACATAATTGATCCTTGAACAATGCAGGGATTAGGGGGCCCACCCTGTACACTAAGAAATCTGAGTTTAACTTTATAGTTGGTCTTCTACATCTGCTGATCCACATCCTCAGATTCAACCAGTTGCATATTATATATTTCTGTAGTGTGTATTTTAAGTTCAGTTCAGTCGCTCCGTCATATCTAGCTTTTTGCAACCCCATGGACTGCAGCATGCAGGTTCCCTGTCTATCTCCAGCTTCTGGAGCTTACTCAAACTCATGTCCATTGAGTCAGTGAGGCCATCCAACCATCTCATCCTCTGTCGTCCCCTTCTCCTCTTGCTTTCAGTCTTTTAAGTAGACCCTTCCAGTTCAAACCCATGTTGTTCAGGTGTCAACTGTATCTGCCTATATATCTGTATTCTCCTTTAGAAGAATTGACTGACCATTGCTGATAGGGATAAAATTTTGATTTTATACCCTAGTTTGCTAATAATCTATTTGTAATCATTGACATTTTTTGGATGATCCTAATATCACAAGGGGTGTGTATACATATATACTACATATAACTGTGGTTTTTTGTTGAATATGTTCCTTCTCTGATAACATTTAAGATAATGTTAAGAATTTGGACAAATACAGCAATACACCGGAACTTCAGTTATCTTCATTTACCAGATCTTACATTAGCACATTTAAAATGTCTGACTTATTGCCATCTGGAATTATAGCAATGCAGAGGGTTGTATAAAGAAGTATTTATACTGTAGAGTTGGTTGCATCCTAAGATAGAAAAGAAAGATTTGAATATTGAAAGGAAATGTCTCTGATGAAAGAAAAATGACCAAAATGGTGACACCATGTTTCACCTTTTCCAGCATGATGGAAAATTCCAAGAATCACTGGAATTGTATGTATGACTACAGAACTTTGATTTATAGCCTTGTTACAAGTCATGCAGACTGCATTTCTCTGTACTCATTCATTCAGCAAGTATTTATTGTTACAGGGCTCTGGAGATAGAGAGACAGCAATGGAGATGTGTTGTGAGATTGTAGATAATTGCTGCTAACTGCCTTTTAAACTTGATGATTTCACGTGAATGTTGTTAGATAAATGACTAAGTTATTTGTGCCTGAATACTAGTGTATTTGTCAGTTTTAAAATAACAGAATTTTGTCATCTCTAACTGAAGGCAGTTTTTGTTTTTCAAATCTTTATACCTTTTCTTGCCTTACTGCATTGATTAGAACCTCTAATCTACAGTAAAATAAAATTATTCTCTTTTATATACTGCTGGTTTGGTTTACTGGTATTATTGAAGAACTTTACATCTCTGTGAGGAATATTGGGGTCTGTAGTTTTTGTTTTGTTTTGTTTTTTACTTTTTGTATGTGGATAATGCTGAGTTCATAAAATGAGTAGGGAAGTGTTTCTGTCTTCTATTTCTGGAAGAGGTTGTAGACTTGGCATTATATCTTCTTTAATATTTGATGGAAGTTGCTAGTGAAACTGTCTGGAGTTTTCCTTTTTTGAAGGTTTTTAAACCATAAATTTAAGTTGTTTAGTAGATATTTGGGGCATTTATTTCAATAGACTTTATTTTTCTTTTTTTTCAGTTTCCAGTTTCGTTCATTTCTATTATGTCATTTATTACTTTCTCTTTGCTTGCTTTGGACTTATTTTGCTATTTTTTTTGAAGGTGAAGGTTTAGATGATTTTTTTTTTTAACTTCCTTTTGTAATGAAAACATTTAATGCTCTACACTTCCTTCTAAATACTACATTAGCTGCATCCTCTAAATTTTCTTCCTGTTTTCTTAATCCCATTAGTGATTCATTTGATTTGTTACTGGCTTTCAGTTTTTTTGCCTGGCTGGTTTATTCTTTGTTCTTAAACCTAGGGCAGAACTTTTCACACATCTTAGCTAAAAGTGTGGAATGTTTACCAGGGTTTCTCCTCCTGTGTAGTCCCTGATTTCTAATTTTTGTCTCCAAGTACTTTGACAAATATAAAAATTCAGCTTTTTAGCCTTTTATCTGCTGCTTTCCCTACTTTTTCAGCTCAGCTTGAAATAGCGGATAGCTTGAGGAAAATAGCATGGAGTCTTGGGTCTTCTATCCTTTCTCTTTTCTCTGTAATCTTGTCTTTTTCAGTACTGGCTGCCTCAATAGTCCTTAGCTTTTAATTTTTGCCCTCTTATTTCTAGTGTTAGTTGCTTCAGTTCTTTGGGACCCCATGGACTGTAGCCCACTGAGCTACTCTGTCCATGGAATTTACCAGGTGAGAATACTGGAGTGAGTTGCCATTTCCTGCTCCAGGGGATCTTCCCTTCCCAAGGATGAAACCTGCATATCCCATATTGCAGGCAGATTCTTAGCTAAGCCGCTAGGAAGCCTTATATGAGTAATTGAAAGAGGGG
>SJYA01001964.1:1260168-1280134 GCA_006410615.1 Neotragus moschatus | reverse complement strand
GGGGGGGGGGAGGGCGGGAGGGAGAGTACTTTCCGTTCTGCTGGATGTACGTATCTTCTTGAGTCACTGTAACAGAATGCATGCATGCATGCTAAGTCAACTTCAGTCATGGCCAGCTCTTTGCAACCTTATGGACTGTAGCTCGCCAGCCTCCTCTGTCCATGGGATTCTCCAGGCAAGAGTGGATAGCCATGCCCTTCTCCAAGGAACCCGAGTCTCTTACGTGTCTTGTATTGGCAGGAGGGTACTTGACCACTACAGCCACCTGGAAAGCCCATGGCCCAGCTCATTGCTGGAATTACCTTCTAACCAGTCACTGTAGTCATTGTTCCCTTTGGTATTTAGGATGGAGCAGACAACCATAGCTCAGTCATGTCCGGCTCTTTGCGACCCCATGAATTGCAGCACGTCAGGCCTCCCTGTCCATCACCAACTCCCAGAGTTTACCCAAACTCATGTCTACTGAGTTGGTGATGCCTTCCAACCATCTCATCCTCTGTCATCCCCTTCTCCTCCTGCCCTCAGTCTTTCCCAGCATCAGGGTCTTTTCAGATAAGTCAGCTCTTTGCATCAGGTGGCCAAAGTATTGGAGTTTCAGCTTCAACATCAGTCCTTCCAATGAACAACCATAGCTAGCTGGCTCTATATCTCAGCTGGAAACGGACAGATCTGATAATGTCTGTAACTTTCAGACATTTTGTTTCAGACCCTTGTGGGTTCTTAAATTCTGGATAACTTGACTGTATTTTGGCAAACTAGGTATGTGGGCATTTTATCAGTTGCTATAGAATTGTATTTCTGTTACAAGCATGTGAATATACAATTTATAACTTGAGTAATCCTTTTTCACTCTTTGAGAGAAAAACATCAAACTGATTTTTGCAGACAGTGAAAAATACTAGAATCAGTGATTCCATTTATCTCTGCGTTTAGCTTATTTTTAACTGTACCTCTGTGTTTTCGTTTGGGTGGGTATTTGTGTGTGTGTTTCAGTGTTGATTCTAGAGATGATGGTGTGCGTCTTCAACTTATTATGACTATGCGTCTTCAACTCATATCTTGAGTTCATTTAACTCTAATCTTGGGAACTTTATAGTGTAATTCCATTCCTTCATCCTTTGTTTTACTTTTGTCATTTTATTTCTACCTTATAAATTTTATATGTTACAACTTTAGTCACTTGTCTTTTAAAGAGATTAGAAATGCAATGTGGAAAAGTCTTGCATTGATCCAAATATTTGTCATTTCCTCTTTCACATTGTTTGTTCAGATTTCCATCTGATATCATTTTTGTCCTGCCGAAGAGTTTTATTTATCATTTCTTGCATTGTAGTTCTGCTGGATAAATTCTTTCTGCTGGATAATTCATTTGTTTTTCTTCAAGACATACATATGCAAAAATTCATGCCTTTCTTCTTTTAAAGCTATTTTTCTTAATTGTGTAAGACACTGTTGACGGGTTTTTTACCTTTCAGAACTTCAAACATACTCCATTGTATACTTCAAACTATACTCCATACAATGGAGTATAGTTTCTAATAAGTCAACTGTCATTTGTAACTTTGTTCCTCTATTTGTAGTATGATTTCCTTTTCTGACCACTTTAAAATTTTCTCTTTGTTACTAAGAGAATGATTTTATTTTTCTTATTTTCAGCAATTTCATTGTAATGTGAATTACTGTGATTTTTTTTTCTTAATGTTTGTTATGCTTGAGATTCTTTGGCCTGTAAGATTATCATTTTCATCAAGTTTGAAAAAAATTGCCATTATTTCTTCAAATCTTTTTCTATTCTTCTTGAGTCCTTCCAAATACTTATATGTTAGACCATTTGATATGGTTCCATAGGTCACTGGGGTTCTTATTTTCTGTGTCTGTTTTTAGTTTTTGTCGTCTCTGTGCTTCATTTTTAGATGGACTCTTTTATCTTTTACCAGGGTTTCCCTGGTGGCTCAGGCAGTAAAGAATCACTTGTAGTGTGTGAAACCTAGGTTTGATTCCTGGGTTGGGAAGATCTGAAGAAGTGAATGGCCACCCACTTATTCTTGCCTGGAGAATCCCCATGGACATAGGATCCTCATGGGCTATAGTCCATGGGATCATAGAGTCAGACACAACTGATTAACTGAGCACAGCGCAGCACATATTACTATTTTAGAGAGACTATTGCATTTTAAGTAGACTCAGACTTACTGGTTGTCTTTTCTTCTGCCATGTCTAATCAGCTGTCAGTACCATCTATTTTGTTTTCCATTTCAGATGTTGTATTTTTATATCTAGAATTTCAGTTTAGTTCTTTTTTTATATCTTCTGTATTTCTCAATGTTTGTTTTTCTTTATATCTCTGAGTATATAAAACATGTTTTTAATAGCTGTTTTCATATCTTTTTCTGCTGATCTATCAGTCTGTTATTTTTGTGACTATATTTGTTTAAGTTTTTATTGGTCCTGAGTCTGAAATTTAATATTTCATTATTTCTGTAATCTCAACATCTTTAAATATGAAAACATTAATGCTCTTATTGTTGTTTTTTTTCTGGTCCAAGAATCCAAATCCAGATAAAGATAAACCTCCTTGTAACGCTCAAGAGTTAGAAGAATGTGATATTTTCTTTGAAGAGAACTTCAGTTTATGCAGATTTGATGGCAATACATTAAAAACTACTCATGTGGTAAGTTCTTGATAATGATATTTATAAAAATTTGTGAATAGAGAGAAGCTATTCAGATGAAATGATAAGTGATTGACTAAATACTATTTTGCAAAGATTGATTGGCCTTTACTGTCTGTGACAAATTTCTTCATTTCCTAAAGTAGCTCTCTTTTCACACCATCACCCATAATTAAACAGTGTTATATGTTTGGTATTACTGCATAGTGATATCTTTCAGTGGTTTTTTTTTCTGTGCATGTTTTTTATATGTAGTTGTGCCTGCAATATATGACAACTTAATATCTAACTGTTCCTCTTATTCACGGTCCTTTTGTAATATTTGTAATAGCTAGATATTATGATACTCAAAGGAACTATAAAAAAGAGGATTTCAGGATTGTACCTGGTAGAGAAGTGATGTGGAATTGCATAAGATCAGTGGGTAGAAAAAGGTGTCATTGAAGCTTATACCAAAATTACTTACTCTTAAGGTTAATTTCTACATCTGCTGTGCTCTCCACCCCATCAACAAATAACACGAATTCAGTGTACCTAACACCTGCCAAGGGTCCTGATTCTGATAGGTGCTTAAAAACATTTTTAGACTGATTTGTTGGTGACAGTCAGTTTGCATGTACTTTCATATCTCCTGTTCTTTTTCAGTCACTCCTCTAATTGAACAGAGTTCTTGATCATGTTGTTTTATGCAGTCTGGTCACTTGATCCAAAGCCCAGATGACCAAAGTTGTTAGGTTTTCTTGGCATTTTGCTTCTTAGATGTTTTCTAGTTCTGACATAATCCCATAGATAACTCCCTTATTGTGAGTAAAGAAGAGCCATTACACACTCCTACACTGCCTTGGGTTAGATTTTAGAAAATCATTCTAAGTACAACTGATGAAAAACTCTCGAACCTTGACTAACTGTAGACTATTTATTCTTGAAGAATCTGGCCTTTCCTCCTAAACTTATAGTCTTAGGAGCTATAACTTTTAGATACTGCTTCCTGCCTAACTTTTATAGAGAAGGCACCTAATCTTAGATGTTGTAAAACATTACTGTTTTAGCTTAGCTTCTCTGAGAATTTTACTTCATCGGCGTATAGTAGTACGAAGTAGTGTTGATCGGTAGTTTAATCTTGGTCATTGAGAGGCATCTAGTTAATGATACTGCTCACTGTTTCCTTTGTTTAACATACTATAAGTTAAAACCAAGGATTAATAGAAGGGGGCTGAAATAAAACCTTTATTACTGAAAAATTAGGGTACAAATGCCCCGTCTGCTGACTAAATCCTAGAATTTAGCAAATAGCACCTAACCTTAGTCACAGGCAATGCCAAACCAGATCTGGCTGACTCTGGTGGGGCATTGGAAGCATCTTATTCTCTGAGGCCTCTAGTTCCCTAGAGGAAAAAGTTGATAGAGCTGAGAAGAATATACTCAGAATTTTCTTCTTGCATTTACCAATCAAATGTCCCTTCACTCCTTAAGGATTTATAGAAGGTGAGGTGTTATAGCTGTGGACCTTCTCAGTGTCATAGAAATATACATCAGGAGTGGGGAAGAAGTATAATACATAATAAACAGGGATAATCCTTCTAACTTTGAAAAAAAAATTTGGATCTGTAGAACTATTTTTCATCTTTTTATTTTGCAGTTCTGTTAGGCTATAGTAGGTGAGGTTTATATGAGATCAAAGAGAGAGCCAGTATTAGAAACTAGATCTGTAGACTTTCAGGATGTCTCACCATAATTTTCCCTAAATACCAGGATCATAAATTATAATTTCAAGATTCTAAACCACTGCAGTCTGAATAAAATGTGTTCCCATAGAGCATGAATGACAGACTTATTATAAGCAGGTCCTATCTTTGGAAATTTAAGAAATATATAAACAATCCTTCATTACATCACAGTTTATAGGGACAATGTTTAATTAAATATTGCAGCATTTTTTACATACTTTAAATATTTAATCAGAGTTCAGTGTTAATATCTTATTTAAGTATAATAATGTATTCTTCTGCTCCTTTGTTACAAATTAATTGACCAGATATAGATGGGTTTATTTCTGGGCTGTCTGTTTTGTTCCATTGATCTGTGCATCTGTTTTTATGCCAATACTTTACTGTTTTGATTATTACAGTTTTGCATTTTGGTTTGAAGTCAAGGAACATGATGCTTCCAGCTTTCTCTTTCTCAGGATTGCTTTAGCTGTTTGGGAGTTTTGTGGTTCCATACAAATTTTAGGATTGTTTTATTTCTGTGAAAAATTCCATTGGAATTTTAGGGAGATTGCACTGAATCCGTAAATTGCTTTGGGTAATATGGACGTATTAACATTATTAATTCTTACAGTCCATGAGCACATTTATTTATGTTTTCAGTTTGTTTCACCATGTCTTGCAGTTTTCAGTGTACTGGACTTTGACCTCCTTGATTAAATGTATTCCTAGGTATTTTATTCTTTTGGATACAACTGTAAATAGGGTTATGGTCTTAATTTCTCTTTCTGATAGTTCATTATTGGTGTATAGAAATGTAACAGATACCTGTATATTTTTGTATCATGCAACGTTACTGAATTTGTGTATTAGTTCTGACAGTTTTTTGGTGAAGTCTGTAGTGTTTTGTAGATACAATATCATATCCTATCTATAAAGTGACAGTTCTACTTCTTTTCAATTTGGATGTCTTTTCTTTTTCTTGCCTAATTGCTCTTCTAAGACTTTCAATAGTATGTTTAATAGAAGTGGCAAGAGTGGCTATCCTTGTTCTTGATCTTAGAAGAAAGCTTTCAAATTTTTACCATTGAGTATGATGTCAAATGGGGGCTTGTCATGTATGGCTTTTATTATGTTGGGTAAATTTCTTCTTGAGGGTTTTTAAATAAACACACAAGAAGGGGTTTATTTCAATAAACCCTTCAACAAAGGGACGTTGAATTTTGTCAAGTGCTTTCTGCATCTATTGAGATGATAGTATGATTTTTATTCTTCATTTTGTTAACATCATATATGATTGCATTTTTTGGTCTGCAGCTACTCAACCATTGTTGTAGCCTTGGAATAATTAAACATTTCGTGTTGTATCATCCTTTTAATGTATTATTGAATTTGACTTGGTAGGCTTTTCTTGATTTTTTCATCTGTGTTCATCAGGGATATTGGTGTGTAGATTCCTGTTTTGTGGTGTTATTGTCTGGGTTTGGTATCAAGGTAATGCTGAGGTAGCACAATTAGTTAGAACATGTCCCCTACTCTTCCTCGTCCCCAAAAAGAGTTTGAGAAGAACTAGTATTAATTCTTCAGATGTTTGGTAGAATTCACCAGTGACGCTACCTGGTCCTGGACTTTGGTTTGTTGAGACATTTTGATTACTCCTTACTAGTAATTGGCCTGTTCATATTTTCTGTTTCTTCATGATTCAGTTTTGGTAAGTCTGTTCATTTCGTCTAGGTTATCCAATTTGTTGGCATGTAATTGTTCATAGCTGTTTCTTATACTTCATTGAAAGTCTGTGGTATGAGTTGTAATGTCTCCTTCATTTCTGATTTCATTTCTCTTTTTTCTTGGCACATCTACCTGAAGCATTGTCAATTTTGTGTATTTTTTTCAAGAAATCCATTCTTAGTTTTATTGATCTTTTCATTGTCTTTTAAGTCTGTTATTTCATTTATTTTTACTTGGATTTTTTTTTTCCTTCCCTCTACTAACTTTGAACTTGGTTAATTTTTAGTTCTTTGAGATGTACAAGTTAGGTTACTTGGGATCGTTCTTACTGTAGGCAGTTGTTGGTATGAATTTCCTTCTCAGAACTGCTTTTGCTGTGTTCCATAAGTTTTGGTGTATTGAATTCACATTGAATTTAATCTCCACATATTTGTAAATGTTTGAGTTTTTGTCATATAGTTGATATCAAGTTTTTTGTGGTCGCAAAAGATCTGATACTATGCAGTTTTGTTAAATGTATTAATTCCTGTTTTAGCCTAACATGAACTATCCTGTAGAATGTGCCATGCATGCTTAAAAAGAATGTTTATTCTGTTGCCTTTGGGTGGAATGTTCTATTTGTATCTATTAAGGCCATATGGTTTAATGTATCTTTTAAGGCCAGTAGTTCCTTATTAATTTTCTGTCTGGATAATATGTGCATTGGTGAAGGTGGCTTATTGAAGTCCCCTGTTATTATTGTATTGCTGACCCTTTCTCATTTTAGGTCTGTTAATGTTTGCTTTATATAGACAAGTGTGCTCCTATGTTGGGTTGATAAATATGTACAAATTTTTGTTGGACTGACCCTTTTATTATTACATAGTGACCTTCGTTGTGCCTTATTGTAGTCTTTGTATGAAAGTGTATTTTGTCTGATATAAGTGAGTTACCTCTGCTTTGTTTTGGTTTGCCTGGAATATCTTTTTCCATCTCTTTACTTTTAGTCTTCATGTTTCCTTATATGCAGTGGGTCTCTTATAGGCAACATGTAAATCGTTCAAGTTTTTTAGTTCATTCATCTACTCTTTTGATTGATGGTTTTATTTTAATTAATTTACATTTAAAGGAATTATTACTAATGTATTTTCTGTTTTGAAGTTGCTCTTTTCCTTTCTTCTTCCGTTGATTACTTCTTTTGTGATTTAATTATTTTCTCTAGTAGCATATTTAGATTCCTTTATCTTCTTTATATTTACTTGAGGTTTTTGCTTTGTGGTTACCATGAAGCTTACATAAAACAACTTATGTTTATAACACTCTATTTTAAGTTTATAACAACTTAAGTTTGAACAGTTGTAAAGCTCTACAACCCCTACCCCATGTTTTATTTCTGATCTCACAGTTTACATCTTTTTATTTTGTTTGTGTATTAGTTGCTTAGTCCTGTCTGACTTTTTGCAATCCCATGGACTGTAGCCTGCCAGGCTTCTCCATCCTTGGGATTTTCCAGGCAAGAATACTGGAGTGTATTGCCATTTCTTTCTACTGGGGATCTTCCCAATCCAGGGCCTGAATCTGGGCCTCCTGCTTTGCAGGCATACTCTTTACTGTCTGAGCTACTAGGGAAGCCCATTTATTTTGTTTATCCCTCAGCAAATTGTTGTTTCTTTATTTTTACTACTTTTGTCATACTATCTTTATAAATTAACCCACACCCTTTACCACTTAGATTATTCAGAATTTTACTATATTCTGTACATTTGCCAGTGAGATTTATACTTTCATGGTTTTCTTTTTACTAATTAGCTCCATTTTGTTTCAGCTTAGAGAAGTTTCATTGACTTATCTTAGTAGGCCGGTCTGTTGGTGATGTGCTGTTTCAGTTTTTGCTTGTCTGGAAAATTCTTTCTCTCTCCTCCCGTTCTGAATGATAGTTTTGCCAAGTAGAGTACTCTTGGCTGGAAGATTTTTCCTTTCAGCACTTTGAAAGTATTGTGCTACTTCCTTCTGGCCTCCATAGTTTCTGCTGAAAAAATCTGCTCATAGTCTTATGGGGTTCCCTTGTATGTATAAAGTTTTTCTTTTGCTCCACCTCTTTAGCTTTTGACGCGTTAATTACAAGGTGTCTTATGGGTCCAACTTTGGGGTCTTCATATTTGGAACTCTATGGGCTTCCTGGGTCTGGTTATCTGTTTCCTTACCCAAATAATGGAACATCTCCACCAATCTATCTTCAAATAAGTTTTCTGTCACTTTTTCTCTCTCTTCTCCTTCTGGGGTTCCATGATGTAAACGTTAGTCTGCCTGATGTTGTCCCTTCAGCTGTCTTCACTTTTTTCATTGTTTTTCCTTTTTGCTGCTCTGATTGAGTGAGTTGAACTTCCTAAGTTTGACCTCAATCATCCTTTTGTGTCTTCTCATCTTTAGCTTCTTCAGTTATTGCATTCTTCAGCTCTGTGACTTTTATTTGACATTTTCTTTTATCTTCTAAAGCTTTATTGAAGTTCTCACTTTGTTTGTTCCTACCTCTCTCAGTCTTGGTGGGCATCTTTATAACCATTATTTTGAATTCTTTTATCAGTTAAGTCACTTACTGCTGTTTCATTAAGGTCTCTTTCTGAGGTTTTATCTTGTCTTTCCCTTTGAAATATATTCCTCTGTTTCTTCATTTTCCTTGACTTTCTGTGTTGGTTTCTGTCCATGAAATAAAATAGCCACCTCTCCCAGTTAAAGAAGTGGTCTTGTAAAGGAGATGAAGCTTAATTCTTGCACTCTGCCCCTAGTTCTTTGTTGCCTCTCAGACTTTGTGATTGTCCAAGCATCTTATTTTGGCTTTTAGTAGTTGAGGGTGTGGCAAGACCTATTGGTGTCCCAAAATGGAAGAACTCAGTCAGCACCTGAATTCAGTCTGATTGGAAGCCAGACCCTCAGACATCAGCTTTTAAAGTATGCAAATATGTACAGTCCTGTGGACTGTAGACATAAGTCCCACTGTACACCAGAACCAGATGATCTAGAGGTGTACCCTGGGTGACAGTCACAAAAATTGGGGCACCAGATGAGTATACAAGCTCCTTTCCTAGAAATACCAGTGACCTAGAGTAAGGCAGAGGGAATGTGCAAAGATGGCGACCACTGGCCTCACCCTCCAAAAAACAACTCAGTAAGCTTTTAGATACATCACACGAGCAGCCTATCACTACTCTGAAGCTCTGGAACAGGCAGAGTCCTTTTTCACAGAAAGACTGGAGTGTCTCTTGCCATCTGCATTAAGCCCTGATAGTGGTAGTCAACCAGGAACTGTCTCTAATGGCTATAGTCCCATGGTACCAGGAACACAAGCCACACTGACTGCCAGACCCAGGCCAACAGTGAGCATTTCCTGGGCAGCAGCCACAAAAACCAGGGTACTAGATGGGAAAGCAGGGGCACCAGATGTGTGCACAAGGTTCTCTCTGGGAGACACTGGTGCTCTGAAGAGATGCAGAGGGAACGTGCAGGAGATGGTGCTTTCTGGCCTCTGTCCCTGAAGTGTATTTCAGGAGGCTCCTAGATGGATGTTGAATTAAAAGCCTGCCCCTCCTTCATGGGAGGAGGTGAGTTCAGTATCCTTTTTCATTTCTATCTTTAACCAATATCTCAGTTGAGTTAAATTTGAGACCAAAGTTTTTCTTTAGAATGACAAGCATTTGACTTTTTATTATTAGTCACTTTTTATGAATATAGGTCAAGATTCCATGAAATAAAAATGCATAAACATGGATGTTTGGAAATAAGTGGACTGATAATAACTGGAACATCTCCAACTAATACTCAATCCATCTTCTTTTAAAAAACAGATTTTTAGGTCAGTGTATTGTGTGAAAGTCAAGGTCTAGGTGGTTAAATGTAGCTTGTACAAAAATAGTTTCTTGTTATACCCAAGAGCTACTACTTGGCTAGTCATTGGGGAAAGGAATATAGGAGGCTCTAGCATTGTGGCTATTCAGTAGTACATCCATTTTAGGCTTCAAATACTTGGGTAATTTGTACTCTTTTTTGCAGTGTTTATTTCAAGTTTCTCTTCTTTATTTCATTTATCATGACTTTGGGCAATTTGAAATTACCTATACATGGAAAGGTCAGTATATGTCCTAATTTTAGAGAAGAAGAAGTACTAAAACAGAAAGGTCATAACTCTATATTGTAAATGACAGGTTTTCCAAAATATAAATTCCCTGAATGAAATGTAAATCAGTGTTAAAATTTGGCATTTGGAAAGTAAAATGTTAAATGCATATATGTAGCAACATAATAAAAGAGAAATATTAAATTTCAGAACTAAAGAAGAAAAGTAATGAGATGTGATCCCTAGAGTGTAAAGCTCAAATCAGAATTTAGATATAGTTGAAAATGAATTATTTTTGCTCTTTTCCAAAACATTAACCACTAGCCACATAGCTTTCAAGCAGTTGAAATGTGGCTAGTTGAGAGGTACTGTAAGTGTGAAATATACAACAAGATTTTAAAAACTTAGCATGAAAAAAAATATGAGATATATTATTAATAATGACTTTTATATGAATGTTCATGTTGAAATGATATTTGATAAGGTTAAGTAAAATACATTTATTAAAATTAATATATCCCATTTCTCTTTACTTTTTAATATGACTACTAGAAAACTTAAAAGTTTGTAGGTACCTTGCATTTTATTACTGCCAGACAACACTGATCAAATTAAATATAGCCTTGAACCATCAAAAGGTGATGTTTTTAAAAAAATAAACTACAGTGAATTTTCCAGATCATGTGGTATTTGTCATTCACTGCTTAAAACATGAGAATGAAACATGTGAAAAGAATATTTGTAACTTATAAGTCATTGAGACAGTAAGCAGAGGAAGTACAAACAGTAAATAATTCTTTTAGATTAATATCATTAAAAAATAGAAATTGCATGTATTCTGTATACCTATTCTTTCAAAAAGATATTAAGAGTAGGCTCAGAGTTTATAGAGGAAGGAAATACATTTAGAAAGTATCTTAATCAGTGGTTCTCTAGCTTTCAAGCTCCTTGGGGTACTGAATTTATAATTTATTGATTACATCAAATTTGACTATAGTATCAAGGAAGCTATGTGATAATTCCCCTGCTTTCATCATCAGAGTAGATGTATATCTCTGTTACAGTGTCTGAAAATGGAAGGAGACATATCCTACTGCTAGTTGTTACTAAATCTGACCACTAGATTGATGAAGAGGTGTTCTCTTCTGGAAGAGTTAGCAACTACCAGAGCACCATTCAAGCAGCTGACTATGAATCAGCTTCTTCCCTGGAAGCAGTCTGTACCCCTGTCCCCAGTTCTTCCTAATTACCAGGCAGTAAAGTAGGGGTACTATTCATTGCCTTATTTACTGTACAATTTGATTTGCATGTTTGTTACCAATCCCCACAGACTTCACTCAGATTGTATAAATTAAACCATAAGGCCCTCATATTTTCTAAGAGAGCTGTGGCTCTGTCAGCATCCATTCTTTCTCTGCAAAATGGCAGTAGGTTTGAGATTTTTAACTTTCCTGTAAGCTAACAAGTTAGCCTGTCACCTTTTCATAGACGTTGGTAAAAAACTCAAGACTTGGGTCAGAAAGGACAGTTTATTACTGATAGTAGTAACATTAGCTAAAGTATCAACATTTGGACCAATTCCCTGAGCCCCAGTTCCCGCAGTGTAATGGTAGCCAGAAAACTTGTCTGACTTCACTCAGGAGAGAAAGATTATGCTACTTGTTTACTAACAAGTCTAATTTTTGCTCTGGAGGGAGACCATTTATCTTCCAAGGTTGGTTGTTCTAACACCACCATGAGATAGTAGTCTAGAACACATTAGTGCCTCTGCCAGAAAGATGTGTGGAAATGCAATAATTTTTAGAATAATTGTTTTATTACAAGTTAATGTTCAGGTATCATGGTAATGCTGGTGTCATAAGTGTGATTCAGATGAAAGCACTTCAGTTTTTTCAGGGTTATGAAAATATAATAATGTCAATTGTTTGTTGCCAATTATTATTGATGTTATCTGGGATGGACCTATTTGAAATTGTCTTCAGTTCCATTTTTACCTTCTTTTCTCTGAAAAGAAAGATTATTTTAGTTGCATATCACATACTTTTTGATTCTTAAAATTTCTACATAGTATCAAGCCCTCAATCCACTAGAATTTAGCCTTTCCCTTGAGGTGAGAAGGAAATTGCCACCCACTCCAGTATTCTTTATTGGAGAATTCCAGGAACAGAAGAACCTGGTGGGCTATTGTCCATGGGGTCACAAAGAGTCAGACATGACTGAGTGACTTAACACTTGAGGTATCAATGAGATTGTTACTTGACTGACCATTTTTTCTATATGTACAGAGCATCTATGGGAAGATATTCTTAGAAGTTTTGTTTTAGATAGAATATTTAATAAACTTTCATCTGAAATCTTATAAAGTACAGGATATTTTCAGAAATTATCTTAAGTGCCGAGTCCCACTTAGAGGACTTTATTCTCCAATCTTTTTCCCAGGGAGATTGCCTCTTACACACGAGATAAGAGAAAGTCTTCATGTTTCTAGCTGAAGGATTTGATAAATACTTGAGTTAAAAATGCAGTTTCTTTGTTATGGACAATAAATCAAACACATGACTACAATTAGCACATCCTTGATATGTGACAAGGATGATACTACAATATAGTGGGGGGAAACATAATCAAAATAAATGGCTTTAGTCTGTTAGATAGCCATAAGAAAAGTAATTTAGTGACATTTATATCACACCATATGCAAAAATCAATTACAGATGAATTGCAGGTCTATACAAGTGTGTAGAGGAAAACAGAAATTTTTGTGGCCTTGAAGTAGGTAAAGATTATTTGGACAGGGCATATAAATAGTGTAAAAAAACAAGTGTTCAGTTGGATCAAAATTCAAAACATCTTTTATCAAAAGATAACATTATGAGAGTATAGAAGGAAACTTGCAGTGAGGAAGAGATATTTGTAATACACATCTGTGGCAAATGGTTTGTATCTAGATGGGCAGAGGAGCCTGGTAGGCTGCAGTCCATGGGGTCGCGAAGAGTCGGCCACAACTGAGCGACTTCACTTTCACTTTTCACTTTCATGCATTGGAGAAGGAAATGGCAACCCACTCCAGTGTTCTTACCTGGAGAATCCAGGGATGGGAGCCTGGTGGGCTGCCATCTATGGGGTCGCACAGAGTTGGACACAGCTGACGTGACTTAGCAGCAGCAACAGCAGAACAGGATAAGAACCTACTGGTTACCTGCCCCCACCCGATTGGTAAAAGAGTTTTGTTGGAATAAAAACTATAATACAAACAGGTGAGTGGTTTTAAAAGAGACCATATGGCCCTTAGCCCTGAAGTATTTACTGTCTGACCCTTTAAGTAAAAGTTTGGTGATCCCTTGTTTAGAGAATGCTATATTGGCTTGATTTCTATAGCTTTGTAGTAGACTTGCTGTCAGATAGTTCTAGTCTTGGATCTTTGTTTTATTTCCCTAAATTGGTTTTGTTTTTGAAAAAATTACAGTCAGCTTTTCCATTTGTACAGAAATATTTGCTCAGATTTTTATTGGAATTGCATTTAATTTGTAGGCCAACTTTGAGAATTGATACCTTAATAATGTTGTGTCATTTGTGGATGTTGTATGTCTCCATTTACTTAGGTTTGTCTTAATGTTTCTTGGCAATATTTTGAAGTTTTTAGTGTTCAGTTTAATACCATTATTTCATATTATGGAAGCTATTGTAATTAGCGTGTACTTTTATAGATTCCCAATATGCTTTGTCTTTTACATAGAAGTAAAGTTCATTGACTTTGTATTGTAACTTTTATAAATTCTCTTTTTCTAGTGCTTTTTGGTAGATAAGTAAGTATATTTATGTACAGGATAGTGACTGAATAAAAATAGTTTAAATTCTTTTTCATGTCTTAATGTGCAATGTTGAATTTCAATGATGAGAGTAAAATTCTTTATCTTATTCCTGGTCCTAGGAAGAAAGATTGAATAGTTTACCATTAAATATGATACTAGGGTTTTCATATGTTAGGTTGAGGAACTCACCGGTAGTCTAGTTGGCTGAGATTTTTATCTTTTTAATCATGAATTTTGGTGAATTTAAGTACTTTTTTGGGCATGTGCTTTGATTATGTGGATTTTGTCTTGTATTCTTTTAATATGGTCAGTTTTATCATTTAATTTTTAAAAAATTGAAACAGCATTAAGGATTTTCATTTCTGTATTCATAAGGGATATTAGTCTGTGGTTTTCTTGTAATTTTTTTTCTTCAAATAATAGTAATGCTGTCCTCTTGAATTGAGAGGTTTATTTTCTGATGGAGTTTGTATAGGATGGATATTTGCTCTTTAAATGTTTGGTAAAATGTCTCGTTGAAAATACCTGTACCTGGAGTTTTTTTGTGGGAAGAGTTTTAATTGAAGTTAGCTTTGTTAGTAGATACAGAGCCATTCTGATTTTGTTTCCTCTTTAGCTTGTATTGATCATTGTTGTCTTCATATATTAATCCATCCCATCCAAGCTGTTAAATTTATTGGCAAAAGTACTTCAAAATACTCTCTCATTGTCTGTTTAATGTTTATAGAATTGTAGTAATGGCTCCTCTTTTGTATTTTTTTATATGCTTACTCTACTCTATTTTCTGTCAGCCTTTATATCAATTTATCAATTTTATTAATTTTTTAAGTTACCTATTTTTATTTCATTGATTTTTTTACATTATTTATCCATTTTGTATTTTATTCATTTTTCTCTTACTATTTTCTTTTATCTACTAATTATGGGTTTAGTTTATTCCTCTTTTTCTAGCTTTTTAGGTGGAAACATAGGTAATTGGTTTGTAGTACCTCTCCTCTAATAAATGCATTTAAACCAATAAATTTTTCTCAAAGTACCATTTAAACTTGATTCCATATAATTTGATAAGTTACACTATTTTGTTTCAGCTTAACATATTTTCTAATATCCTTTACTCTTTTCTTTGATCCATTCTTATTTATAAGGTTAGGTGTTTTAATTTCCCATTTTGTAGGGATTTTTTTGATATGTGTGTATGTATTCTTAAACTAATTTCTCACTAACTTCATTGTGCTTATTAGAGATAACCAGTCTTTTAAAATTTATTCAGACTTGTTTATAGCCCAATACATGGTCCCTGTAGGTAGTTTTTCCATTTATACTTGAAAATATGTACATGCTGTAGTTGGTTGACCTCAATTTGTGTTAGGTCAAGTTGTATTAGGTTAACTAGTTGAGGGGTGTTTTTTTTGTAATTACTGTCAGAGTTGATTTATAATGTAAATTAGTTTCAAGTATACAGCAGAGTGATTCAGTTATACATATGCATATATGTTTTATTTTTTCAAATTTGTATTCCATTTAGATTATTATAGAATATTGAGTAGAGTTCCCTGTGCAATACAGTAGGTCCTTGGTGGTTATCTGTTTTAAATATAGTAGTGGGTATTTGTCAATACCGGGCTCCCAAATTCTTCTCCCTCCCCCACCTTTCCCTTTTGGTAACTATAGTTCGTTTGCTAAATCTATGAGTGTTTTCTGTTTTCTAAGTAAGTTCATTTGTGTCATTTTTTAAGATTTCACATATAAGTGACATATTTGTTTTTCTCTGTCTTCACTTAGTATGATAATCTCCATCCATGTTTCTGCAAATGACATTATTTCATTCTTCTTAGTGGAATATTCCATTGTGTATATGTATCACATTGTCTTTATCCATTCGTCTGTTCATGGACATTTAGGTCCTTCCATGTCTTGGCTATTGTAAACAATGCTGCAGTGAACATCAGAGTGCATGTATCCTTTCTAACCATGGGTTTCTCTGGATATTTGTCCAGGAGTAGGATTGCTGGATCATATAGTGGCTCTATTTTTAGTTTTTAAGGTATCTCCATACTGTTCATAGCAGCTGTACCAGTTTACATTCCCACCCACAGTGCAGGGGAGCTCCCTTGCCTCCATACCTTCTCCAGCATTTATTATTTGTAGATGTTTAATGAAGGCCATTCTGGCCGGTTTGAGGTGATACCTCATTGTTTTTTCAATTTGCATTTCTCTAATAATTAGTGATGTTGGGCTTCTTTTCATGTGCCTCTTGGCCATTTCTGTGTCTTTTCTCTCTCTCTCATCTTTGAATGCACAGCTTGCAGGATCTCAGTTCCCTGACCATAGATTGAACTTGGGCCCCTGGGAGTGGAAGTGCTTGCTGAGTCCTAACCACTGTATTGCCAGGAAATTCCCTATATGTCTTCTTTGGAGTAATGTCTGTCTAGATCTTCTGCCCATTTTTGGATTGGATTGTTTGTTTTGCTGTTGAACTGCCTGAGCTGTTTGTAAATTTTGGAGATTAATCCCTTTTTGGTTGCATTGATCGCAAATATTTTCTCCCATCCTGTGAGATATCCTTTCATTTTGTGTATAGTTTCCTTTGCTGTGCAGAAGTTTTTGAGTTTAATTAGGTTCCATTTGTTTATTATTGTTTTCCATTTCTTATTTATTTTAAAATAATAAACTACCTGTTATTTTACTTTCCATTACTCTGAGACGGATTGAAAAGGATATTGCTGCAATTTATGTCCAAGTGTTCTGCCTATGTTTTCCTCTAAGTTTTATAGTATCTGGTCTTATATTATGGTCTTTAATCCATTTTGAGTTTATTTTTGTATATGGTGTTAAAAAATGTTCTAGTTTCTTTTTTTGCATTTAGATGTCCAGTTTTCCAGCACCACTTATAAGAGACTGTCTTTTCTCCACTGTATATTCTTGTCTCTTTTGAAGTGAAAGTCACTCAGTTGTGTCTGACTCTTTGTGACCCCATGGACCCCAATTCTCTGTCCATGGGATTCTCCAGGCAAGAATAACAGAGTGAATTGCCATTCCTTCTCCAGAGAATCTTCTTGACCCAGGGATTGAACCGGGTCTCTGCACTACAGGCAGATTCTTTATTGTCTGAGCTACCAGGAAAGCCCAAAAGTTTCCTGAGACCTCTTCCTTCCCTGCTGTTTTTTGGAGGCCCAAGAAGATTGTCCTGTTTTCTGTTTTCTGAGTTAATGCATTATGTGTGCTGTGCTTAGTCGCTCAGTCATGTCTGACTCTTTGCAACGCCATGGCTGTAGCCCACCAGACTTCTCTGTCCATGGGGGATTCTCCAGGCAAGAACACTGGAATGGGTTGCCATGCCCTCCTCTGGGGGATCTTCCTGACCTAGGGATCGAACCCAGGTCTCCTGCATTGCAGGCAGATTCCTTACCATCTGAGCCATCAGCGAAGCCCATGAATACTGGAGTGGGTAGCCTATCCCTTCTCCAGGGAATCTTCTCAACCCAAGGATTGAACCCTCCTCTCTTGAATTGGCCGACAGATTGTTTACCACTGAGCAACCTGGAAAGATCTTGTCTCCATTGTAGATTAATTGACCATAGCTGCTTGGGTTTATTTCTGAGCTTTCTCTCCTGTTCCATTGATCTATATTTCTGTTCTTGTACTGGTAAAATACTATTGTGATGACTGTAGCTTTGCAGTATAGCCTGATTCTTCCAGCTCCATCTTTCTCAAGGTAGTTGTAGCTACTCAATGTCTTTTGTAACTTCATACAGATTTTAAGATTTTTTTTTGTTCTCCCTCTATAAAAAAAGACATTGGTGAGTTGGTAGGATTGCATTGAATCTGTGCATTGCTTTGGGTAGTATGGTCATTTTGGCAATATTGATTCTTGCAATTCAAGAAAATTGATATATCTCTATCTACTTGTGTCACTGATTTCTTTCATTAGCATCTTACAGTTTTTGGAGTATAGGTGTTCTGTCTCCTAAGGTAGGTATTCCTAGCTTTTATTCTTTATGATGCAGTGGTAAATGGGATTGTTACTTTAATTTCTCTTTCTGGTCCTTCTTTGTTCAGTTCAGTTCAGTGCAGTCACTGAGTCATGTCCAACCCTCTGCAGCCCCATGAACTGCAGCATGCCAGGCTTCCCTATCCATCACCTACTCCCGGAGTCCACCCAAACCCATTTCCATCGAGTCAGTGATGCCATCCAACTATCTCATCTTCTGTCGTCCCCTTCTTCTCCTGCCCTCAATCCTTCCCAGCATCAGGGTCTTTTCCAGTGAGATAGCTCTTCATATCAGGTGGCCAAAGTATTGGAATTTCAGCTTCAACATCAGTCCTTCCAACATCAGTCCTTCCAGTGAACACCTAGGACTGATCTCCTTTATGATGGACTGGTTGAATATCCTTGAAGTCCAAGGGACTCTCAAGAGTCTTCTCCAACACCACAGTTCAAAAACATCAATTTTGGCACTCAGCTTTCTTTATAGTCCAACTCTCAACACCCATACATGACCACTGGAAAAACCATAGCCTTGACTAGACAGACCTTTGTTGGCAAAGTAATGTCTCTGCTTTTGAATATGCTGTCTAGGTTGGTCATAACTTCCCTTCCAAGGAGTAAGCGTATTTTATTGCTGCAGTCACCATCTGCAGTGAATTTGGAGCCCAGAAAAATAAATTCAACCACTGTTTCCACTGTTTCCCCATCTATTTGCCATGAAGTGATGGGACCAGATGCCAGGATCTTCGTTTTCTGAATGTTGAGCTTTAAGCCAACTTTTTCACTCTCCTCTTTCACTTTCATCAAGAGGCTCTGTCAAGTCCAGCTTGACAAGCAGGGTTTCCGAAACCATAATATGGTGAGAGAATGAGAAATGAGACACAAGAATTCAGAGAAAAGCGAGGATCAGGGGACCAGCACTGCTTCAAGGTGAAGATGTTGAAACTGAATCCAAGCCAGCTTTATTATACTTTCAGCCGTGAATGAAAGAATATGTGGGGAGTTAAACTATAACTCATGTGCCCTTCAGGGCAAAAGAACAAAATGATCATTAACCATTGAGTAATTAGGAAACAGTAATCAATAACAAATCAGTAACTAATATTCTTATTTATAGACTTATCCACCAGATACATAAAAGATATGACTCTGAGGTGCCAGTTGAGAAACAGTCTGGGGTCGGTTTTCTGACCCCAGGATCATATCTTGTTTTCAGGATTACGAACTGTTTCCTCTGGACTTGTTTCAAGAGTCTCATGCGTTATAGCATCCAGTTTATCAATAATTATAAATTTATTATGTGGCCCTTGCCAGGGCCTGCTTTTCTTTTATTCTTTCTGTCTCCTATAGGCTCTTTAGTTCTTCTTCACTTTCTGCCATAAGGGTGATGTCATCTGCTTATCTCAGGTCATTGATATTTCTCCCGGCAATCTTGTGCTTCCTCTATCCCAGCGTTTCTCATGATGTACTCTGCATAGAAGTTAAATAAGCAGGGTGACAATATACAGCCTTGACATCCTCCTTTTCCTATTTGGAACCAGTCTGTTGTTCCATGTCCAATTCTAACTGTTGCTTCCTGACCTGCATACAGATTTCTCAAGAGGCAGGTCAGGTGGTCTGGTATTCCCATCTCTCTCAGAATTTTCCACAGTTTATTGTGATCCACACAGTCAAAGGCTTTGGCATAGTCTATAAAGCAGAAATAGATGTTTTTCTGGAACTCTCTTGCTTTTTCCATGATCCAGCGGCTGTTGGCAATTTGATCTCTGGTTCCTCTGTCTTTTGTAAAACCATCTTGAACATCTGAAAGTTCACAGTTCACATATTGCTGAAGCCTGGCTTGGGCAATTTTGAGCATTACTTTGCTAGCATGTGAGATGACTGCAATTGTGCAGTAGTTTGAGCATTCTTTGGCATTGCCTTTCTTTGGGATTGGGATGAAAACTGACCTTTTCCAGTCCTGTGGCCAC
>SJYA01001964.1:1204322-1258494 GCA_006410615.1 Neotragus moschatus | reverse complement strand
TCCAGTCCTGTGGCCACTGCTGAGTTTTCCAAATTTGCTGGCATATTGAGTGAAGCACTTTCACAGCATCATCTTTCAGGATTTGAAATAGCTCAACTGGAGTTCAGTCACCTCCACTAGCTTTGTTCGTAGTGATGCTTCCTAAGGCCTGCTTGACTTCACATTCCAGGATGTCTGGCTCTAGGTGAGTGATCACACCATGGCGATTATCTGGGTCGTGAAGATCTTTTTTGTATAGTTCTGTGTATTCTTGCCACCTCTTCTTAATATTTTTTGCTTCTGTTAGGTCCCTACCATTTCTGTCCTTTATTGAGCCCATCTTTGCATTGAGCCCTTCTTTGTTAGTGTATGGGAATGCAGTGGATCTTTATTAATTTCATATCATGTAACTTTCATGGATGACCTTTAGCACTTTTCTGGTAGCCTCTTTTGGATCTTCTGTGTATAGTATCATGTCATTTGCAAACAGTGACAGTTTTACTACTACTTCACCATTTTGGAAACCTTTTATTTCTTTTTCTTTTCTGATTGTCATGGCTAGGACTTCCCAAACTGTGTTGAATAAAAGGAGGGAGAGTGGACATCCTTGTCTCGTTCCTGATCTTAGAGGAAATTCTTTCAACTTTTCACCATTGAGCATGATGTTAGCTGTAGGTTTGCCATTTATGGCCTTTGTTATGTTGAGACATGTTCCATCTATGCCCACTTTTTGGAAGGTTTTTATCATAAAGTGTTGAATTTTGTCAAAAGCTTTTTCTGCATCTATGGAGATGATTATATGGTTCTTATTCTTCAATTTGTTATTGTGGTGTATCACACTGATCCTTGCAATCCTGGAATAACTTGCACTGGATTGTAGTATATTATCCTATTAATATATTGTTTCTAATTGTGGCCTTTTCTTTTCCATTTGGAGAAGGTCTTTTAGCAGTTGTTGCAAAACTAGTCTCCTGGTGCTTTAATTACCTTTTTGAAGGTCTTTCCAAATATAGTCACATTCTGAGGTGCTGAGGGTTGGGACTTCAACATATGAATCTGGGAGGGGATACAACTCAGCCCATAATAGTATCCCTCACTTAGATTTCAGAAATTATTAGCAATTTGCCACATTTTTTCTGTTTCTCCATTTATTTTTCTTTAAACATTCAGGAGTAAGTTGACGATACCATGCCCTTTTACCCCAGTGCCTCGCGTATATACTAAAAAGACATTTTCTTACAGAACCGCAATACAATACAATTCAGGAAATTTGACACTGATGTACATTAATACTTTTATCTTATATAGAGTTCATATTCAGATTTTGTCAATTGCTCAAGTAACATTCTTTGCAGCAGTTTTTTTTTTTTTTTTTTTTTCCCTGATTCAGGATCCAGTCACATGTATCATATTGCCTCGAGTTGTGGTGTGTCTGTGGTCTTGTTTAGTTTGGAACATCTAGTCAGGCAGCCTATGACACAGACTTTGTTTTCCACCTTTTATAGACTATTTCCAATGCTTCCTGGAGGTCAGATTCTGAATTTGCATTTTTTCCAGGAACCTTATATAAGTAATGTTTCCAGTGTATCACATTAGGAGGCACTTGGTTGATATTTACTGTTTTTCTTCTGTTGTGGCATTAAATGTGGTTACATGGTGTTCACCAGGTTTCCCTATTTTAAACTGACCTTCCCATTTGAATTAGTAAGTACTTTCTGTGAAGGTTAAAGTAGTCTTTGGAAAGGACTTAGATTTTTGTCATGTCCCTGTTTTGTTCTTCTCTATACTGGCTTCCAATCTTGTCATATTTAGAGTAATGTCTAGGATCCTCACAGTGGTCTATAGGCAGGCTTTATGACTCACTGTATAAAATAATATTTTAAATTGAGATATCAGTGTACACATATAATATGAATATATCTGAAGCAAAAATTTCCCAAAACAGGACTACCATTATTGTGTGTGCTCAGTCCCTCAGGCATATCCAACTCTTTGTGACCCCACGGATTGTAGCCCATCAGGCTCCTCTGTCCATGGAATTTTCCAGGCAAGAATACTGGACTGGGTTGCCATTTCCTACTCCAGGTGGTCTTCAAACCCAAGGATGGCACCATGCAAATCTCTTGACGTCTCCTGCATTGGCAGGCAAATTCTTTACCACTGTGCCACCTTGGACGCCCAGTGTAATACTGTACTCACTCAGTTGTGTCTGACTCTTTGTGACCCCATGGACTGTAGCACGCCAAGTGCCTCTATCCATAGAATTTTATGCATAAAAGTACTGGAGTGGGTTGTTGTTTTCTAATCCAGGGGCTCTTCCTGACCCAAGGATTGAACCCTCATCTCCTGCATTGGCAGGTGGATTCTTTACCACTAGCACTACCTGGGAGACTGCATTCGTATTTTGCAAGACACTTTTTAGTACTCTATTCCATACTAATTTAATGAAGTAAAATAGAAAAGTGTTTTCTTGGTCTAACTAAATTGATTTTGCTACCAGTATTGAGACTGTAGTTAAAAGTCATTGCTCTCCAATACTGGCTGTCTCTCATTTTTTACCATTTTTTCCCCTAGCTTAGTTTTATTAAGCCATACTGGCCTTAAAGTCAAGATTTTATAAGATGTTTTTGGTAGTTTTCAGACATTGATTTTAGACATATCACACATGTACAACTTTCCAACACAACTGACCAAGCAGAATATATACGTTATTAGCTTCTTAACCTAAATCTCTTAACCACTTGAGTTTGAGATTTCTTCCCCCATAAGGTGGGAATTCTCAGGCAGTGAAGATTAAATAGGATTAAATGATGTAGCTATGAAAAGGTATTGATCTCTGCCCAGTGAGAGGTCAGTAAACCTTAAAAATCTTTGTACAGAGATCCTAAACCCTTTGTAATTTCGTAAGTAATAAGAGCACTAGATTTTTGGTCTTTGATCATGGTTTCTAACATTGCTCGTAATTCCCTTGAAATTTCCTGGGTGACAGGAGTGGCTTTTACTCTAACAAGGCAGTACTTGGTGGGTTCCTAGATAGCTTCATGATGGGAGCTGGTCACCAGAAAGATCATACCAAGATCTGAAGATTGGAACTTTCAGCAGTAGCCTTCTTCCCCTAGCCTCCAGGAAGGAGAGAGAGATTGGAGACTGAGTTAATGACTGATTCCTACGTGGTGAAATGTTTGTAAAATTTCCAAAAGGACAGAGCTTGTAAAACTGCCGAGGTATTGAGCAATGGAGATACGAGGAGGGTGGCGTGCCTGGCGAGGGATGGAAGCCCTGCTCCCTTTCCTCGGTAGCTTCTGCTGTGCACCTCTTCTGTCTGAATGTTCTTAGTTACCCTTTATCATTTTATGGTAAACTAATAAATACAAGTCTTCCCCTGAATTCTGTGCGCCATCTTAGCAAATTATTGACCCCAAAGAGAGGGTCTTTGGAATTCCTGATTTATGGTCAGTCAGAAGTATAGGTGGCAGCTTGGGATTTGTGATTGGCATCTGAAGTAGGGTGGTAGGGGGAGCAGGAGAGTCTTGTGGGACTGAGCACTTTACCTGTGGAATCTGATGCTACCTCCACATAGATTGTGTCAGAACTGAATTAACTGAATTGATTGACCTGGTGTCAGAGAATTGCTGGATAAGTGAAAAAACCTATACATCTGTGTCAGAAGTGTCTGAGTGTGAGAGTCGTGTGAGAAAAAAGGAGAAACGGGGGGAGTGTTTTTCCTTATTCAGTATTAGATATAAATCAACTCAATACTTCATGGGTAGTAAGAATAAGAACAGAGGTATTGTTTTAGTCTCTAAGTCTTGTCGAACTCTTTTGCTACTCCATGGACTGTAGCCCACCAGCCTCCTCTGTCCATGAGATTTCCCAGGCAAGAATACTGGAGTGGGTTGCCATTTCCTTCTCTAGGGGATCTTCCTGACTCAGGAATCAAACCTGAGTCTCCTGTTTTGGCAGATGAATTCTTTACCCCTGAGCCACCTGGGAAGCCTGAGAACAGGGTGAATTTTAGTAATTTATTCTATGTACAGAATATGAAATTGGAATTAAGTTTTCATGTCATTAACTTTTTGGTCTGACCTCCCAAGAGATACATTATTTATGAATAGATAAAACCTTTTCCGTAATACTGCTTTCCAGTTTAATTTGGTAATAATAGCGATTAAAGCTTGTTTAAATGTCTTCACTTTGACATATGAGTTTCAGAAGTCTTTAATTGCTAAGTGAAGAGAATTGCAAAGAGGAGAAAAAGACAATCAGTTGACTACTTGAAATTCATGTTCCAAGTTTTTTGTAGAGAATGAGTAAGTGAAGTCACTCAGTCATTTCTGACTCTTTTGCAACCCCATGGATTGTAGCCAGCCAGGCTCCTCTGTCCATAGAATTCTCCAGGCGAGGATACTGGAGTGGGTTGCCATCCCTTCTCCGAACCCAGGTCTTCAGGCGGATTCTCTACCATCATTTTACTCTAATTGTAATCTTCATTGATATTTCAAAGATAAATGCTACCTTTCTATAATAAACATGAGAATAGAAGAAATTAGGAATTCTGTTTTATTGGTCAATGGGTTTTATGAATTTGAGGGGTTTTTTAAGGCAATAAGATTATTTGGCATTGACAAAGAATGAGTTTTTCAAATAAACTCTCTAGTATAAATTCTTCTCATTTAAGTGCTAAAACTATCTTTAGGGGTTGTTTTTAAAATGGAATCTTAGAAAATTTATTATTTACCCAAAATCTTATATAGAGCATTCTGCAGAGAAAGTACCATTTTATTGATTGTTGAATGTCATTAGAATGAACATTAATTACCATGCTGGTATGTCTATATAGTAAAACCCCGAGGAGCATTTGATGTTAAGTTGGGTTCTTTACTCCTACACTAAGTAGTCTCAGTCTACTCCGTTAAAAAGTTATGGTTCTGCATGAGTTGTTTTTGTTTTTTCCCACTGCTAATAAGCTGTTGGATACTATTCTTACCTTTGACAGTGTCCTCCCCAAACAGACATCCTTTTCCTTCTTTCTTATTTGCTGTCCCGTTTTACTTTCAGCTACCAAAGTAAACAGAGTTGTGAATTCAGTAAGATTTGCGGCATCTGTTCTTTTTTTTTGAAATGTTGGTTTTTCTGCTCGATAGCAAAGTGACTCAGTTATACATATACATTTTTTATATTCTTTTCCATTGTTGTTTATTCCAGGATATAGAATCTAGTTCCCTGTGCTGTGTAGTAGGACCTTGTTTTTGATTCATTCTATGTGTAATAGTTTGTATCTGCTAACCTCAAACTCCCAGTCTGTCCCTCCCCCGTTCACCTTCCCCCTTGGCAACCACAAGTCTGTTGTCTATGACTGTGAGTCTGCTCCTTTTCTGTAGATAGGATCGTTTATGCAGTTTTTGTTGTCACATATAACTGATATCATATAGTATTTGTCTTTGTTTTTCTGACTGACTTCACTTAGTATGATAATCTCTAATTGCATTCACATTCCTTCACATGGCATTTTTTCATTCATTTTTGTGACTGAGTTCCACAGCTTTATCCATCCACCTGTTGATGGACATGTAGGCTGTTTTCATGTCTTGGCTGTTGGGAATAGTGCTTCTGTGAAGGTAGGAGTGCACATATCTTTTTGAATTATAATTTGTCTGGATATATGCCCAGGAGTAGGCCTGCTAGAACGCCTGTTAGTTCTGTTTTTAGTTTTCTCAGGAACCACTGTACTGTTTCCCATAGTGGCTTCACCAACTTACATCCCCACCAGCAGTGTGGCAGGGCTTGCTTTGCTCCACATCCTCTCTGGCATGTGTTTTTGTACACTTTTTAATGATGGTCATTCTGACTGGCATGGGATGGTACTTCATTATAGTTTTGATTTGCATTCTCTAACAGTTATGTTGAGCGTCTTTTCATGTGTCTATTGGCTATCTGTATTTCTTCTTTGGATAAATGTCTGTTTAGGTCTTCTTTCCATTTTTCATTTGGGTTCTTTGTTTTTTTTTGTTGTTGAGTTGTATGAGATGCTTATATATTTTGGAAATTAAGTGCTTGTTGGTTGTATTGTTTGAAAATATTTTCTCTCATTCTGTGGGTTGTCTTTTGTTTATGGTTTCCTTTGCTGTGCAAAGCTTGGAGGGTTCCGTTTGTTTATTTCCATTGTTATTTCTTCTGCTTAGGGAGACTGACCCAAGAAAATATGGGTACAGTTTATGTTAGAGAATGTTTTGCCTATGATCTCTTCTAGAAGTTTTATGGTATCTTGTCTTATATTTAAGTCTTTAAACCATTTTGAGTTTATTTTTGTACATAGTGTTAGGATGTGTTGTAGCTTCATTGATTCACAGCTGTCTAACTTTTCCAGCACCACTTGCTGAAGAGATTGTCTTTCTCCTGTTTTATAGTCTTACCACTTCTGTTGAAAATTAATTGACCTTATGGATATGGGTTTACTTCTGGGTTCTTTATTATGTTTCATTGATCTGTAGATCTCTGTTTCTGCCAGTATCACTCTGTTTTGATAACTATAGTTTTCTTGTATTGTCTGAAGCCTGGAAGGGTTATGTCTCCTGCTTTGTTCTTTTCCCTTAGTATTGCTTTGGCAGTTGCTGGGGCTTTTACGATTTCGTATAAATTTTATTCTGTAAAAAATGTCATGGGTGATTTGATGGGGATAGCACAAAATCTGTAGACTGCTTTGAGTAGTATGGCCACTTTAACTATTAATGTTTCCAATCCAAGAGCAAGATGCATCTGTTTCTTTGAATCATCTTCAGTTTCCTGTATTAATGTTTTATAATTTTCAGGGTGTAAGCCTTTCACCTCCTTAGTGAGGCTTTTTCCTAAGTATTTTATTTTGGGGGTGTGATTTTGAAAGATATTTAAAAGAATTTTTCTCTTCCTGATATTTCATTGTTGGTGTTAAAGAAATGCAACCAATTTTTGTATGATAATCTTATGTCCTCCTACCTTGCTGAATTCATTTATCAGTTCTAGTAATTTTTTGTGTACAATCTTTAGGGCTTTCTATATATAGTACCGTGTGATCTGCATATAGTAACAGTTTTACGTCTTCGAATTTAGATACCTTTTATTTCTCTTTCTTGTCTGACTTCTGTGGCTAAGCATTCCAAGAGTAAATAGAAGAGAAATGGTGAGAGTGGGTATCTTTGTCTTGTTACATGTTTAAGCTGAAAGCTTTCAGCTTTTCACTGTTAAGTATTATATTGCCTATGGGTTTGTCATAAATAGCTTTTATTATGTTAAGATATATTCCCTCTATACCCACTTGGGCAAGAGATTTTATCATAAATGGATTTTGAATTTTGTCAAATGCTTTTCTTTTCCTACATCTAATGAGACGACCATGTGGTTTTTGTGTCATTTTTTGATGTGGTTGATATCACGTTGATTGATTTGCGAATGTTGAGCCATCCTTGTGAACTTGGGATGAATCCCACTTAGTTGTGGTGTGTGATCTTTTTTATGTGTTGTTGATTTCTGTTTGCTAGTATTTTGTTGAGAACTTTTGCATCTGTATCAGAGATATTGGTCTATACTTTTGGTTTTTAGTGGTATCTTTGTCTGGTTTTGATGTCAGCGTGATGATGACTTCATAGAATGTCTTTGAGTGTGTTCCCTCCTCTTCAGTTTCTTGGAAGAGTTTGAGAAGATTCAGTAGAAGTTCTTTATATGTTTGGTAGAATTCGCCTGTGAAGCCGTCTGGTCCTAGACTTTTGTTTGTAGAAAGTTTCTTTAGTACAGATCGGATTTCACTTTAGTGATTGGTCTGTTCAAATTGCCTATTTCTTTTTGATTGAGTTTTGGTGGGCTGTACATTCCTAGAAAATTGTCCATTTCTTCTAGGCTGCCAAATTTGTTGACATGTAATTGTTCATGGTATTCTTTTATGTTTGTTTTTTCTTTCTGCAGTATCAGTTGATATTTCTCCTCTTTCATTTCTTATTTAATGTGGGTTCTCTCTCATTTCTTCTTGGTGAACCTAGCCAGAAGTTTGCCAGTTTTGTTTACTCTTTCAAAGAACGAGCTCTTGGTTTTATTGATTTTTATTTCGTCTTTAATCTTTATTATTTACTTCCTTCTGCTGACTTTGTTTTGTTTGTTCTTTTTCTAATTCTTTTAGGTGGTAAGTTAGGTGGTTTATTTGAGATTTTTCTTGTATTTTTAGGAAGGCCTATGTCTAAGAACTGTTCTAATAACTGCTTTTGCTGTATCCCATAGATTTTGTATGGTTGTGTTTTGACTGTTATTTATCTGAAGGCGTTTATTTCATTTTTAATTTCCTCATTGACCAATGGCTTTTTTAGTAGTATGTTGTGCAGTCTCCATGTAATTTTTTTTCCCTCATTTGTTTTCCTGTGATTGATTTCTACTTTCATGCCATTTTGGTCAGCAAAGTTGCTTGGGATAATTTTTATACTCATAAATTTGTTGAGTTTTTTACCCTAGTATATGGGCAGTTCTGGAGAATGTTCCATGTCTACTTGAAAAGAATGTGTATTCTGTATTTTTTGGATGTAATATCTTAAAAATATTTTGGATGTAATATCTTTAAAATTGCCAAATTCAGACTTAAATTGGGAAAGTAGGGAAAACCACTAGACTGTTCAGTATGACCTAAATCAAATCCCTTACAATTATACACTGGAAGTGACAGGTAGATTCAAGAGATTAGATCTGATACAGTGCCTGAAGGACTATGGCCAGAGGTTCATGGCATTGTACAGGAGGCAGTGATCAAGACCATTCCCAAGAAATAGAAATGTGAAAAGCAAAATGCTTGTCTGAGGAGGCCTTACAGATAGCTGAGGAAAGAGGAGAAGTGAAAGACAAAGGAGAAAAGGAAAGATATAAGCATCTGAATGCAGAATAACAAGGAGAGATAAGAAAGCCTTCCTCAGTGATGAGTGCAAAGAAACAGAGGAAAACAATAGAATGGGAAAGACTACAGATCTCTTCAAGAAAATTATAGATACGAAGGGAACATTTCATGCAAAGATGGGAACAATAAAGGACAGAAATTATATGGATCTAACAGAAGCAGAAGATGTTAAGAAGAGGTGGCAAGAACACACAGAAGAACTATACAAAAAAGATAACCACAATGCTGTGATCACTTACCTAGAGCTAGACATCCTGGAATGTGAAGTCAAGTAGGCCTTAAGAAGCATCACTGTGAACAAAGAAAGCTAGTGGAGGCATTAAAATTTGTTTTGCTTGATATAAGTATTGCAACCCCTGCTTTCTTGTCATTCTTATTTGCATGAAATACCTTTTTCTATCCTCTCACTTTCATTCCTTTTCTTTTGCCCTAAAGTGGGTCTTCTGTATGCAGCATAATGTAGGCTCTTGTTTTCTAACCCAGCCTACCATTCTGTGTGTCTTTTGATTGGAGCATTCAGTCCACTGAATGCTGTATATTTATTGCCACTTTAAACTTTGTTTTCCAGTTGATTCTATGTTTCTTTTTTCTTTCCTTTTTCCTTTTAGTGATTTTGTTGTGGGAAGGCGGACCCCTTCCAGGGCCAGAAACTGGGCTCTTGTCTAACACTGGGAAATGAATTGTCTGAGGAGACACATGTGCTGACAAAGCAAGAGATTTTATTGGGAAAGGGCACCCGGGTGGAGAGCAGTAGGGTAAGGGAACCCAGGAGAACTGCTCTGCGGTGTGGCTCACAGTCTCGGGTTTTATGGTGATGGGATTAGTTTCTGGTTGGTCTTTGGCCAATCATTCTAATTCAAGGTCTTCCCTGGTGGCGCGTGCATCACTCAGCCAAGATAGATGCTAGCAAGAAGGATTCTGGGAAGTGGTTGAACACGCGGTGTCTCCTTTAGACCTTTCCCGAACTCTTCCGGTTGGTTCCGTATTCCTTATAAGGATCTCCTGTCATAAAACAACTCATGCAAATAGTTACTATGGTGCCTGGCCAGGGTGGGCAGTTTCAATCAGTGTGCTTCCCTAACAGTTTAATGTTTTCATTTTATGGTTGTAGTTCTGTTTTTGCTTTTTGTGAATCTATTGTATGTTTATGATATGTGGTTACCCTGTTTTTCAAGTATGTAAACTGCCTCCTATAATTTCCCATTGCTTTAGACAGTGGGTTCAAACACATTCTTAGAAAAAAGGTCTGTCCATACATTTCCTTACTCTCCTCACTCACATTTCCTTACTTTGCCTACCTACATTTTATCATTTTGATATCGTTTACATCTTTGTTTATGCTTTTGCTCTTCGTTGTGTTTATAATCACTTTCACAGATACATGCTTTTTCCTTTTTGATCTTTATACTGGCTTAAGTGGTTTACTTTCCAGTTGTGATTTCTTGTTTCTTATATCTTCTTGCTTCTTTTCTATTTAGAAAAGACCTTTCAGTATTCCTTTTATGATAGCTTTAGTATTGCTGTACTCTTTTAGCTTCTGCTTCTCTGAGAAATTCACTCTCTATCCTATTTTAAATGATAATCTTGCTGAGTATTCTAGGTNGAGATATTGGTCTATACTTTTGGTTTTTAGTGGTATCTTTGTCTGGTTTTTGTGTCAGCATGATGATGACTTCATAGAATCTCTTTGAGTGTGTTCAGTGTCTTCAGTTTCTTGGAAGAGTTTGAGAAGATTCAGTAGAAGTTCTTTATATGTTTGGTAGAATTCGCCTGTGAAGCCGTCTGGTCCTAGACTTTTGTTTGTAGAAAGTTTCTTTAGTACAGATCGTATTTCACTTTAGTGATTGGTCTGTTCAAATTGCCTATTTCTTTTTGATTGAGTTTTGGTGGGCTGTACATTCCTAGAAAATTGTCCATTTCTTCTAGGCTGCCAAATTTGTTGACATGTAATTGTTCATGGTATTCTTTTATGTTTGTTTTTTCTTTCTGCAGTATCAGTTGATATTTCTCCTCTTTCATTTCTTATTTAATGTGGGTTCTCTCTCATTTCTTCTTGGTGAACCTAGCCAGAAGTTTGCCAGTTTTGTTTACTCTTTCAAAGAACGAGCTCTTGGTTTTATTGATTTTTATTTCGTCTTTAATCTTTATTATTTACTTCCTTCTGCTGACTTTGTTTTGTTTGTTCTTTTTCTAATTCTTTTAGGTGGTAAGTTAGGTGGTTTATTTGAGATTTTTCTTGTATTTTTAGGAAGGCCTATGTCTAAGAACTGTTCTAATAACTGCTTTTGCTGTATCCCATAGATTTTGTATGGTTGTGTTTTGACTGTTATTTATCTGAAGGCGTTTATTTCATTTTTAATTTCCTCATTGACCAATGGCTTTTTTAGTAGTATGTTGTGCAGTCTCCATGTAATTTTTTTTCCCTCATTTGTTTTCCTGTGATTGATTTCTACTTTCATGCCATTTTGGTCAGCAAAGTTGCTTGGGATAATTTTTATACTCATAAATTTGTTGAGTTTTTTACCCTAGTATATGGGCAGTTCTGGAGAATGTTCCATGTCTACTTGAAAAGAATGTGTATTCTGTATTTTTTGGATGTAATATCTTAAAAATATTTTGGATGTAATATCTTTAAAATTGCCAAATTCAGACTTAAATTGGGAAAGTAGGGAAAACCACTAGACTGTTCAGTATGACCTAAATCAAATCCCTTACAATTATACACTGGAAGTGACAGGTAGATTCAAGAGATTAGATCTGATACAGTGCCTGAAGGACTATGGCCAGAGGTTCATGGCATTGTACAGGAGGCAGTGATCAAGACCATTCCCAAGAAATAGAAATGTGAAAAGCAAAATGCTTGTCTGAGGAGGCCTTACAGATAGCTGAGGAAAGAGGAGAAGTGAAAGACAAAGGAGAAAAGGAAAGATATAAGCATCTGAATGCAGAATAACAAGGAGAGATAAGAAAGCCTTCCTCAGTGATGAGTGCAAAGAAACAGAGGAAAACAATAGAATGGGAAAGACTACAGATCTCTTCAAGAAAATTATAGATACGAAGGGAACATTTCATGCAAAGATGGGAACAATAAAGGACAGAAATTATATGGATCTAACAGAAGCAGAAGATGTTAAGAAGAGGTGGCAAGAACACACAGAAGAACTATACAAAAAAGATAACCACAATGCTGTGATCACTTACCTAGAGCTAGACATCCTGGAATGTGAAGTCAAGTAGGCCTTAAGAAGCATCACTGTGAACAAAGAAAGCTAGTGGAGGCATTAAAATTTGTTTTGCTTGATATAAGTATTGCAACCCCTGCTTTCTTGTCATTCTTATTTGCATGAAATACCTTTTTCTATCCTCTCACTTTCATTCCTTTTCTTTTGCCCTAAAGTGGGTCTTCTGTATGCAGCATAATGTAGGCTCTTGTTTTCTAACCCAGCCTACCATTCTGTGTGTCTTTTGATTGGAGCATTCAGTCCACTGAATGCTGTATATTTATTGCCACTTTAAACTTTGTTTTCCAGTTGATTCTATGTTTCTTTTTTCTTTCCTTTTTCCTTTTAGTGATTTTGTTGTGGGAAGGCGGACCCCTTCCAGGGCCAGAAACTGGGCTCTTGTCTAACACTGGGAAATGAATTGTCTGAGGAGACACATGTGCTGACAAAGCAAGAGATTTTATTGGGAAAGGGCACCCGGGTGGAGAGCAGTAGGGTAAGGGAACCCAGGAGAACTGCTCTGCGGTGTGGCTCACAGTCTCGGGTTTTATGGTGATGGGATTAGTTTCTGGTTGGTCTTTGGCCAATCATTCTAATTCAAGGTCTTCCCTGGTGGCGCGTGCATCACTCAGCCAAGATAGATGCTAGCAAGAAGGATTCTGGGAAGTGGTTGAACACACGGTGTCTCCTTTAGACCTTTCCCGAACTCTTCCGGTTGGTTCCGTATTCCTTATAAGGATCTCCTGTCATAAAACAACTCATGCAAATAGTTACTATGGTGCCTGGCCAGGGTGGGCAGTTTCAATCAGTGTGCTTCCCTAACAGTTTGATGTTTTCATTTTATGGTTGTAGTTCTGTTTTTGCTTTTTGTGAATCTATTGTATGTTTATGATATGTGGTTACCCTGTTTTTCAAGTATGTAAACTGCCTCCTATAATTTCCCATTGCTTTAGACAGTGGGTTCAAACACATTCTTAGAAAAAAGGTCTGTCCATACATTTCCTTACTCTCCTCACTCACATTTCCTTACTTTGCCTACCTACATTTTATCATTTTGATATCGTTTACATCTTTGTTTATGCTTTTGCTCTTCGTTGTGTTTATAATCACTTTCACAGATACATGCTTTTTCCTTTTTGATCTTTATACTGGCTTAAGTGGTTTACTTTCCAGTTGTGATTTCTTGTTTCTTATATCTTCTTGCTTCTTTTCTATTTAGAAAAGACCTTTCAGTATTCCTTTTATGATAGCTTTAGTATTGCTGTACTCTTTTAGCTTCTGCTTCTCTGAGAAATTCACTCTCTATCCTATTTTAAATGATAATCTTGCTGAGTATTCTAGGTTGCAGATTTTTCCCTTTGAATTGGACATCTTGTTCTTGATTCTTATAGGTTATTGCCCATGCCAAATAATGTCTTATTTCTCTGCTGCTTCAAATTAATGTCTTTGTTGTTCTTCAGACATTTTCTACTTTTACTTTTTTGTTTCTGTAGCATCATATAAAAGTGCATGTAATTTTCATTGTACCTTTACACTTTTGCACTTCATTTTCATTCACTTAACTCATTAGCAAAATTAGTTTGCTCCAGTTTGTAATCTGATTTTGATTTCCTTTTATTTTTGGATAAAATCCTTTAGGCTTTTAGAGTTACAAGGAGCAGAGAAGACCTCTCATTATCTCAAGTCATAGATATTTATTGGGAACATATGTGGAGACTACATGGACTAGTGGAAACAATCTCTTTAGATCTCAGAGAAATAGACGATCATTCTCTAAACAAATGCCTTTGCAAGTTAGACCTAAAAGAGAAGTGAAATTTTGTTTAGGAAAATAGAACACAATTCTGATGACAAGGTATTCCGTTTGTCTCGAGAATCAAGTGTCCCTTGCTCTATTGTACTGTGCTATTATTATCACATCATCATCTTATTTGCTTCTCCTGCTCATACCTGTTACTCACTTTATACTTCATGTTATGATTTCCGCTTACTGTAGTCTCTCCGGGTATGTTTTTTGCTTCTCTTCTTTGCTGGCTGTATGCATGTGTTGTTTACATTTTTGGCCTTTAGACTTAACAAAAGAATATATTGTTTTTGGCCAGCCGTTATTCAGTATGGGATGCACCTATCCAAACACAAAACACATCTAACCATTTCTTAAATCATTGGATAAAAGATGGTTTCCTTTTAGTTAGTTATCTACCCTTGATTATGTTCGGAGAAGCCTAGGTGTGAGATCCTATGGTTTGCCTACTTAGGTATAGGGAACCTTTTGTGGATGTTGAACTATCACTAGTCTGCTCATTGAAAGTGGTTTGCTTTTTAGGCAAGTTTAAAACAGTAAGCAGGAGACTTCCAATTCAGCCTGGGGTGTAGAAACCTAGAAAGAATGTCATTCCTAATGTAACAACAAGAAAAGCGTGGATAATCTGTAAAATCATTACTTAAAAAAAATTTATCAGAGATCTGAGGTTACATGGCAACCAAAGAGTTTGAAATGAAGGAAAAACAGGTACCACCAAGAAGAGATTGTGTAGGAGAGCTGGTTCATCTGAATATGAGAAGAAGAAAGGTTTACCGTGTAAGTGGGTAAGAATTCAACAAACCTCTAAAGGTCTAGGAGGAGCTAGCAAGAAGTATAGAACCCATTGGATTCACAGAGCCTCTTTATGGACCTTGACCAGAGCCTGATGAGCAAGACTGGGGACAGGGGAAGATAGCAGGAAAGCCAGTAGCAAAAGCCTTAAGCAGATGAGGGAAGCACATAAAATCTTAGCATCTTAAGGGCTCAGAAGAATACCCACTGCAGCTGGGGGGAAATAAAAATAATTTTTAAAACATCATCCCTATGTCTGGGTAGGGGCAGAAATCAAGAGTAGATTATTAGGATTCTTCTACCACTGAAGATGAGGCAGCACCACTGAAAAGATCGAATATATATGAGCAGGAAAAAACTAGTAAACTTAACGATAGAAAAAATTAGAACTGAAACGAAAGAAGGTGGAGGTGAGGTGGGATTAAAAAATAAACAGAATAGCAACATCCAAGAACTGTGGGGTAATAATCTAATAGTGTAACATACATCTAGTTGAAATCCCACTTACCAAAATGGACCATATTCTAAGCAATAAACTGTCAAGAAATTTAAAGGAGTAAGAATGAAACAGAGTGTTCTCTGACCATAACACAATTAAATGAGAATAATATTTCTTTCCCTAGTTGAAGCTTCCATGTTGAACTAGGAGACGAACAAACCAAAAGTAGGAGAAAGAAGACTTACAAGGAGTAGAAATTAGTGAAACTGAAAACCAAAAGTAATAAAACCAGTGAAATCATAACCTGATCCTTTGATAAGATCAAAATAGATAAAATAGTAGGTATAGTAGCCAAGGAAAAAGACAACACAGATTACTGTATCAGGAATAAAAACGGACACATCAGTACAAGTCCAAAGACACTAATGTGTAATGATGGGATGTTGTGAATAACTATTTTCATATATTTGACAATTTAAGTGAAGCTAATTTCTTGAAAAACAAGCATTACTTCAGTTCACTTAAAAAGAAATAGAAAGCCTTATTAGTTATATTTGTTAAAGAGATTGAATTTACTGCTAGGAACCTTCTGACAAATCTCCAGACCTAGATTACCTCACTGGTATGTTACACCAAATGAAAAAATACCAATTGTGTACAAACTTCCAGAAAATAAAAGAGGAAGAAACCCTTCTCAACTTGTTTTATGAGGCCAGTATTACCCCTTTATAGCAAAGATATGGCAGGAAAAAAAAAAACTAGAAAAAACCAATCAGTATCCCTCATGAGTATAGGTGCAGAAGTCCTCAGTAACCATTAGTAAATGAAATCCAACCATAAGTAAAAGGTAATACAGCCTGACCAAGTATTACTTAGGGAATTCAAGGCTGATTCATCAGCATTCAGGTATCAGTCAACATAAATAAGCATATCATCAGACTAAAGAAGAAAGCTATTTGACCATTCTAGTAGATGCAGAAGAAGAATTGACAAAACTTAGCATCCATTAAATTTTTAGCAAACTAGGAGTTGAAGGTAATTGCCTCCTACAGAAACCTAGATTTAACATTATACTTCATGATTAAAAAAAAGACTGCTTTCCCCGAAGATTGGTAACAGGCCCGGGTATTTGCCCTCCTTACTCCTCATCAGTGTCACGCTCGAACTCGAGCTATTGCAGTGAGGCAAGAAAAGATAGTAAAAGATATAAAAATTATCAGGAGATTCCAATAACTACCATGAGAAAAATGAAAACACTTTTTAGGTGTTACCTTAAAAGCGGTGTTTATATGCAGTTCCTTTCTCTACTCTTATACTGCAACTTTTGAATGGAATTATAAGTTTCTTTTCCTAACGTGGCTACTGACAATCTAATAAGTATCATACATCTTAAATGGTGTTAACTTTTTTATTTAGCTGTATGGATTACTGGACTTTAAAATGAATAGGAAGGCTAGACTTGAATATTGAGACTATCACAGTCTCTTACTACATAAAGACAGAAGTCTAAATCATCTCATTAAAAAGGAATGTTTTATCTCACAGTAAATTATCAGACTAGTTTATTATAATTTGTTTTAAAAACTCCTGGATACTTGGTTTTGAGCATATTTAAAGGATCCAGATCTTATATAAGGGATAATTTGGTCACTTTTGGCGGGACAGATCCTCAAACTATTTGCTGAAACATATGTATCATAGAAAGCTATAAAACTGAAGGCAATAGAAATACAGTTGAAACTATGGAAAAAAATGGAATTTGACAGTAAAACATGATAAAATGTAACATAAAAGGCCAGTTAGTTGGCAGTGATTTTGAAAGTAGACCTCACTTAGCTATTGATTCTCAGGAGCAAAGGGATGCAAAGAGAAGAATAGTCTGTGAATCCTGTGTGCCTGTCCCCCTTCTGTAGAAAACAAGCACTGCTGCTGCTAAGTTGCTGCAGTCGTGTCTGACTCTGTGCGACCCCAGAGACGGCAGCCCACCAGGCTCCCCTGTCCCTGGGATTCTCCAGGCAAGAACACTGGAGTGGGTTGCCATTTCCTTCTCCAGTGCATGAAAGTGAAAAGTGAAAGTGAACTGGCCCCTCCCAAAAGTCCTATACCCTGGCATTGCTGGGGCTACACAGATTGGGCTGGTGTCTCTGGATTCTCCTGTGACCAATAGACTGGTGGAGAGCCACTTCACGGCTTTCCCTGCTGAATGCAGGTCAGGTCTCCACCTTTCATTTTAACCCAACATTTTATTCTCTAGTCTGCTCTAAAGCCCATGGAAACAATTCAGTATTAATAAGTACTCTTTGTGTTTTATGTTTTCTACATTTGGTGTGATTTGTTATTTAGGTATTTTTAACTCTAGTAAACAGTATTTGTAATGAAAAAATCACTGTAACTTCTTACCATTAAGAAAAGTATTCCTATGGATGGAATTCAATTATAAGTCTCAACCTGATGAGTTTGTATTAAAATGAATTCCTTTAACCATCAATATTGCCAGAAAATTTTTAACATAAACATTCTTTACATTTTACTGTAAATAGTATGAAGTTAATAACTTGTAAACAGATCTGAAATTTGAAACCCAGCATTGTGGTTTTTCTGTGTAGCTTAGAACAGGTAACTCAAGCATCTATAAAGAGAGTAAATAGCCTTGTGGGTTATTGAGGTTAATATTTATAATATGCCTGGACATATAGAATGTGCTCATAAATCATAGTAGCTATCGTTCTTGGTAGTTATTGCAAGTTAGCATTTGTAAACTTCATGTTTGTATTGTGGCTTAAAATATATATTGTTATGTTTTAAATGAGTTACTAACAGTTGAGAAATAGTATATATAGTGCAATGGTTAAGAACATGGACTCTGGATTCAATGTCATGGGCAAGTTAACTGTCCTCAGCTTTGACATAGACCTAACATTAGTCCGTCTAGTCAAGGCTATGGTTTTTCCAGTAGTCATGTATGGATGTGAGAGTTGGACTGTGAAGAAAGCTGAGTGCCAAAGAATTGATGCTTTTGAACTGTGGTGTTGGAGAAGACTCTTTGAGAGTCCCTTGGACTGCAAGGAGATCCAGCCAGTCCATTCTGAAGGAAGTCAACCCTGGCATTTCTTTGGAAGGAATGATGCTAAAGCTGAAACTCCAGTACTTTGGCCACCTCATGCTAAGAGTTGACTCATTGGAAAAGACCCTGATGCTGGGAGGGATTGGGGGCAGGAGGAGAAGGTGACGACAGAGGATGAGATGGCTGGATGGTATCACTGACTCGATGAACGTGAATCTGCGTGAATTCCAGGAGTTGGTGATGGACAGAGAGGCCTGGCATGCTTCGATTCATGGGGTCGCAAAGAGGCAGACGTGCCTGAGCAACTGAACTGAACATTAGCACATTTCGCCCAGGGGCATTATGAAGAGATAATGAGATTAGGTATGAAAAAAGTTTAGAACAGTTGCTGACTNGAACGTGAATCTGCGTGAATTCCGGGAGTTGGTGATGGACAGAGAGGCCTGGCATGCTTCGATTCATGGGGTCGCAAAGAGGCAGACGTGCCTGAGCAACTGAACTGAACATTAGCACATTTCGCCCAGGGGCATTATGAAGAGATAATGAGATTAGGTATGAAAAAAGTTTAGAACAGTTGCTGACTGACATGTAGTTCTGTGTATCAGTTGTCATCATTATTATTAATTACAATAATTTGTTGTTGAATAAATGATTTTTTTTTGGTCACTTTTAATTTTAGGTGAACCTTGGAAGCAACCAGTACCTTTTCTCTGTCATAGTGGATCCTAAAGAAATGCCCTGCTTCTGTTTGCGCCATGATGTTGATGCCTTGCTTTGGCAACCACACTCCAGCACACAAGACGATATGTGGGAGCATATTGCAACCTTCAATGCTTTAGGTATAAGCAAGCTCTTTGACAGCCTTTGACGTTATATCAAAAATTAGTCTTTTTTTCTAAGTTTCTTTTTTTGGTTTGTTTAAATTTGAGCTGTCCTAATTACAGTTGGATTGACTTGTGCTATAATTTGGTTGCTTGTACATAGTTGATGAATGTTAGTACTTTTGGAACAGTAGGACTAATTTGTTTTTATGTGTGTGCAGAAGATCAGCACAGAGTAGCAATCAGAGTGTTTCTCTAACCACTTGAATCATTCTGATCAATTACTTGCTTATCCCAGCTAAGCTATACAGTATTAGAATATGAACAAGGGATTGGCAGTACCCTACATGGAACTTGTATTCAGGTTTCTTGAGAGTAGTCTTCAGTAATCATAGAATTGCTCTAAGGTTAAAAAGCACATTAGGAGACATCTTTCATGGAACTTAAGTGTGAAACAGAGCCATTATAATGCAAACACTTAGGGAAAATGATGATGCAGAAATGAAATTTAGTCTGTAGGATAAAAGGGAAATACTGGTAGGGGTTGAAACATTTTCAACTACATAATTGTAGACTTATGCAATAATTGATCTAATGTCAAAATACATGAGTATTGTGTGGGAGAAATTTTTTATATGAATTAACCACAGCTATTGCTTTATTGAAAGGTTATTTTAAACTGCCAGCAGGAAGTAAAACTATGTATTTTGATTGCTATATATGCATAACCCTAATTATAGAAGATAGTTTTTCAATTGTCCCTTATAGTTAGTAATATAGACTGTTAAAGTGGTTAATTCAGACTCCAAATGGATTTTTATGACCTGAAATAGTTTGAATAACTATTGAATAGTTAAATAACGTAGCCACATAATTTCTAGCCTTTCTACTAAAATTCCTGATTTTTTGTTTTAAGTAAGAGGAAAGCTTTATCTTAATTTTCAGATCCTTCTTTTGTATCCCTAAACCCTAGTTTAGTGGAATTCTATTATACTTGAGTTAAATCAACATTATATTAGATATGTAGCCTTGAGATGTTATATACATTAATTTGACAAGATTAGCCTAGAGAATTAATTCTAGGGTCTCAAATAGGTGTCTGTATCCTTCTACTTTTTCATCCTAAAGCCCTGCTTAATTTTTAAAAAACCAGCATTGATCTGTCTGTGCTCATGGTTCCTCTGGTCATTCATTGTTTGGTGAGGTCTCAATTTATATTAATGTTATACATCCTCTCTCAGGTTTTAACATTCATTAATCATATACCAACCTGAAAATTGCTGGTTTATACTTTAGAGCTTAAAAGGGCTTTTATATTCTGAAGATAAATCTTTAAAAGATTGTTGTTTTCAAAGGTTATCCTAATGGAATTTTAAAATTAGATATTTGAATTTTCTTTTTGATTTTGTTTTGATCTGAAGGCTCTACTTCTGAGAGGTGAAGTACAACAAATCCTGTTACAGTGTTGATTATAAAAATACCACTGATAATATACAAAGTGAGAATGCATTATGCACACACTCCTGAAATAACTTTGTAATAACATCTTCTGAACATTTTCCCATTTATTTGGTAAGAAAAAAAAAAAAGATACCGTAATGCCATCTCTGTGATTGATGTACTCAGTTGTTAAATTGTCATTTAAAGATATTTTGGCATGTGTTTAATGTGTTAGTTTTCTTGTTTTAATTATTTCTGGAAGTTATATGGGAACCACGTTGTGCTTTTCTTGAAGATATGAATGAAACACTTGTTCTTAGGAATTAGTGCTTTATTTTTGCACCATTTGGGAAAGATTGATTGTGGCTAGTCATTAATGGTTCGGAATGTAACTACTATTGAATATATGTGGTGTAAATTTTTAGTCATTTCAATTTGTAATAAAATTAATGAAATAGTAAATGTTAAATCACCATTTTTTCCCTTCTGTTTAATATATAGTTTTCCTTTTTTTGTCTCATATTTCTTGGCAGGCTATGTCCAAGCATCGAAGAGAGACAAAAAATTTTTTGCCTGTGCTCCAAATTACTCCTATGCAGCCCTTTGCGAGTGCCTTCGACGAGTTTTCATCTACCGTCAGCCCACGCCCATGTCTACTGTACTTTACAATAGGAAGGAAGGCAGGCAAGTAGGGCAGGTTGCTAAGCAGCAAGTAGCAAGCCTAGAAACCAATGATCCTATTTTAGGCTTTCAAGCAACAAATGAGAGATTATTTGTCCTCACTACCAAAAACCTCTTTTTAATAAAGGTAAATACAGAAAATTAATTACTCCAACACGTTGGCTTCTCTGTTCTGCCAAAGTATTCAGTGGTAGCTGGAAGGCTGAGCAGTTTTGCTATAATCTGTTAAGTTTTACTGTGTTAAATAAAATTACCTTGTATGCATTTTTTAAAGGATATTGGAAATATATTTGCAATTTATGGGTCTATAAAAGCTATGGAATGAAGCTGCAAGTTTAGAGAAGACAGCTTTTGTAAAAAATGTAAAGATAATGTTAGCAAGTATAATTTTTAAAAACAGGCTAAAATCTCATCTTTTATAGGAAAGATGTACAGTTCATTGTTTAAACAAAAATATTTATCATGTACTCTGTTTGCCGATATAGTCTCTACTTCTGTACCAATAGGATAATAGTTAACATGTTGATTCTTATAATTTTAAATGGACCGAATAGCTGGAGTAGAGGGGGATATATAACAGGTACAGCAGGTCTAATATTGTTAAAGTTTGCTGAAGAGACCTGAGGTGTTTTTTTCAAAATAAGTATAGCTTTAACTTTTATAAATCCACTTGGTCTTCCACAGAATAGACAGAGATGGTAGGTTCTACAAAGTGTAGCTCTACCCATTGCTATATAATAAACCACTCCAAAGCTCAGTGGTTTAAAACAGGATATTTTATACTTTTTCATGGTTCAGTGATTTGACTGTCTCTGTTCTGCATGGCCTCTCCTCCTCCAATAAGCTAGACTGTTTTTTCCCATAACAGAGAAAACATTACAAGAGAGCAATTCCCTAATGTGCAAGAGTATATCAAGCCTGTACTTGCATCGTATTTGCTCATCTTCTGTTGAACAAAGCAAGTAGCCAAGTCTAGAGTCAGTGTGAGAGGTGAGCATACAAGGGTACAGATAGCAGGTGGAATGATTCACTGGAAGCCATTACTCTAACAGTTTACCATACAAATTATAATTTATCCTTGTAGTTCTCCCTGTAGTGCTATAGTTTAAAAAGTAATTCTATTTATATGTTAAATATGTCTTGCCATGAATTTTAGTTTCTTACATTATTTTCTTGGATTTTTTTTGGTGTGCATTTACCTGGGAAATTGTTTACCCTTATACCATTTTTGTATGCTTCTTAACATAAGTGTCAAATTAACTTTTATAATAGGAAAATTGAGATTTTAGTATGAGACAGTAAAGAAAAGAGATACAAGATCGGAAACACTTGTTCCTTGCCTATCTAGACAAGTGTTTGGCTGGATTAAATTTTAATGAAAGAAGGAAAAGTAAGTTTGAGAGACAGAAAGGGAGGAAAAAGATGGGGATTACATTCATGTTTCAACACTTTGTCAGAATGCATTTTCCTGCAGAGAAGTATTGCGATTCTTGATACAAAGTTTGGCAAAGGCCTAAGAACTGGTAGTGACAGTGGAGTCCTGACAGTACTTTTAATACTAGGAAGAGGCAGATTGCTATCAAGCACCATGAGATCATGAACAGAGTGGGGGGGAATGTATGGCTGAACCAAAAAACACTGGTGATATTTCCAGAACTTCTTGTTTCACTGAATTTTACAATGATACTAAGATTATTTAGATGGTGAACTATTAAAAGCTTTTGTTATGTGACAGATTTTTTTCCTTAAAATTTACCTCAAAGATCAGAAACACTCTTAAATTTAAGAAAAAGGCAGATTAATGTGGTGCTTAATTAACCATATGACTATATATATAAATATATGCAAGTTTCCATATGGTGATCAATTTCCTTCCCTTTGTATATGTTATTTTTAACATGATTAATGTTGAATTGAAACCTATCAGGATTATTCGTTGTAAATATTTGTGCATATTGGTCTATGTTGAGAGTAATAGATCTAGAGCAGTGATTCTAAGCCATGTTTTCTTAAAATGTTTCAAGAATTCTACATTTAAACTCAAGTTAAACAAATTTAAACAATGTTTTAGTATTTAAATGAAGTATATACAAGTGCTATGAATGAGGTACCTTGTGTTTTACTGATTTTACTATAAATTATAAATGGGAATTTTATACACTATGATAGTAATAAAATAATTTTGTGTTTTTCATATGGAGTCATTTAATAGTATTCATTATATCAACATGTTTAGTAGGCATCAGCTGTGTATGAAAACATATTCTCAGTGCTAAGAATAATACAGTGTTAAGTTAAAAACAAAAAGTCTAGTGATTTCTAGGTGAAATTTCTCTCTGAATAAAAAAGTAGGTGGGAGATTTGTGAAGCTGTTGTATTTGAAAGACTTTTAACCAGGGATGGAACCCATACAAGAGCAGAAATTTGAGTTGGCAGTGGAAAGAGTCAGAAAGAGGATAATAAAGTCAAGAAATTAACCAAAGAAAAGGATCATAAGAGACTGCTATGAACAATTTATAACACCAACAACTTTGTAACATAGAAAATGTATAAAAATTCCTAAAAACATATAACCTACCAAGACTGAATCACGAGGAAATAGAAAATCTGAACAGACTAATTTACTAGTAGAGTGTTATCTAACACCTCCCAACAAAAGACCAGGACCAGATGACTTCACTGATGAATTCTGGTNCTTGTAGTTCTCCCTGTAGTGCTATAGTTTAAAAAGTAATTCTATTTATATGTTAAATATGTCTTGCCATGAATTTTAGTTTCTTACATTATTTTCTTGGATTTTTTTTGGTGTGCATTTACCTGGGAAATTGTTTACCCTTATACCATTTTTGTATGCTTCTTAACATAAGTGTCAAATTAACTTTTATAATAGGAAAATTGAGATTTTAGTATGAGACAGTAAAGAAAAGAGATACAAGATCGGAAACACTTGTTCCTTGCCTATCTAGACAAGTGTTTGGCTGGATTAAATTTTAATGGAAGAAGGAGAAGTAAGTTTGAGAGACAGAAAGGGAGGAAAAAGATGGGGATTACATTCATGTTTCAACATTTTGTCAGAATGCATTTTCCTGCAGAGAAGTATTGCGATTCTTGATACAAAGTTTGGCAAAGGCCTAAGAACTGGTAGTGACAGTGGAGTCCTGACAGTACTTTTAATACTAGGAAGAGGCAGATTGCTATCAAGCACCATGAGATCATGAACAGAGTGGGGGGGAATGTATGCCTGAACCAAAAAACACTGGTGATATTTCCAGAACTTCTTGTTTCACTGAATTTTACGATGATACTAAGATTATTTAGATGGTGAACTATTAAAAGCTTTTGTTATGTGACAGATTTTTTTCCTTAAAATTTACCTCAAAGATCATAAACACTCTTAAATTTAAGAAAAAGGCAGATTAATGTGGTGCTTAATTAACCATATGACTATATATATAAATATATGCAAGTTTCCATATGGTGATCAATTTCCTTCCCTTTGTATATGTTATTTTTAACATGATTAATGTTGAATTGAAACCTATCAGGATTATTCGTCGTAAATATTTGTGCATATTGGTCTATGTTGAGAGTAATAGATGTAGAGCAGTGATTCTAAGCCATGTTTTCTTAAAATGTTTCAAGAATTCTACATTTAAACTCAAGTTAAACAAATTTAAACAATGTTTTAGTATTTAAATGAAGTATATACAAGTGCTATGAATGAGGTACCTTGTGTTTTACTGATTTTACTATAAATTATAAATGGGAATTTTATACACTATGATAGTAATAAAATAATTTTGTGTTTTTCATATGGAGTCATTTAATAGTATTCATTATATCAACATGTTTAGTAGGCATCAGCTGTGTATGAAAACATATTCTCAGTGCTAAGAATAATACAGTGTTAAGTTAAAAACAAAAAGTCTAGTGATTTCTAGGTGAAATTTCTCTCTGAATAAAAAAGTAGGTGGGAGATTTGTGAAGCTGTTGTATTTGAAAGACTTTTAACCAGGGATGGAACCCATACAAGAGCAGAAATTTGAGTTGGCAGTGGAAAGAGTCAGAAAGAGGATAATAAAGTCAAGAAATTAACCAAAGAAAAGGATCATAAGAGACTGCTATGAACAATTTATAACACCAACAACTTTGTAACATAGAAAATGTATAAAAATTCCTAAAAACATATAACCTACCAAGACTGAATCACGAGGAAATAGAAAATCTGAACAGACTAATTTACTAGTAGAGTGTTATCTAACACCTCCCAACAAAAGACCAGGACCAGATGACTTCACTGATGAATTCTGGTGAAAATTTAAAGAATTAATTCTACTCAAATTCTTCCAAAAAGTAGAAGAGGAAGGAACTCATTTGAGATGGCCAGTACTACCCTGATAAGAGAACTATACCAGGATACCACAAATAAAGAAACTTAGAGGCCAGTATCCATGGTGAACACAGATACAAAAATCCTTAATAAAATACTAGCAAACCAAATTCAGCAATACATCAAGTGGGATTTATTCCAGAGATGTCAGGATGATTCAGTATCTGCTTATCAATGTGACCCACCACTTTAATTTAAGGAAGGATAAAAATTATACAGTTAATAGATACAGTAAAAGCATTTGACAAATTTCAACATCCATTTATGATAAAAATTTTCAACAAAGTGGGTTTAGAGGGAACATACCTCAACATAATAAAGGCCATATTTGACAAGCCTACAGCTAACATCATACTTGATGGTAAAAAAATTTTCTGCTAAGGTCAGGAATGAGACAAGGATGCCTACTCTTAATACTATTATTCAACATAATATTGGAAATCCTACCCATAGCAGTTAGGTGAAAGAAAAGGCATCCAAGTTGGAAAGGAAGAAGTAAAACTGTTACTGTCTACAGATGCCATGATAAAGACTCCACCAGAAAAACACTTAGATCCAATGACTTAGGTAAAGTTGCAGATAGAAAAATCAATATACAAAAATCTGTTGAGTTTCTATACACTAATAACAAACTATCAGAGAAATAAGATAATCCCACTTACAATTACATTTAAAAAGAATAAAATATTACAAATAAATTTAGCTAAGGAGATGAAAGACCTGTACACTGGAAACTGTGAGACATTAATGAACAAAGTTAATGAAGACACAGATAAATACAAAGGTATTGCATGCTTGTGGATTAGAAGCAGTTGCTACTCAAAGCAATCTATAGCTTTAATTCAATCCCTATTAAATTTCTAATGGGATTTTTCACAAAAATAGAGCCAACCTGAAATTTATATGGAACCGCAAAAAGCCAAAGCACTCAACACATCATTGACTGGAGATGTATTAATGTGGTTTTAGAGAGTGATGGGATTAACATTATTGTGCAAAGTTAGAGCTTAAAATTGATCAAGAATTCATTATACGGTCACATTTTGCTCCGTTAGGTTTTTGTTCCAGTCTTGTATACAGTATAAACATAAAATTTTCAGAATTGACACAGTGCAAAATTTTGCGCTAAGAATAAGTGAAGAATTGTAAGTGAATTTTATGCAGATACTTCGTCCAAGCAGCATACATACTAGTGTTTGAGAAGGTGATAGCTCTTCACAATATAGTTCTGATTCAGACAATATGAACATTAGACCAACAAAATGACAAAATACTTTAGTGATTGACTCTGATACGGAAAGTGAAAACACTCTCACAGTGTTGGAGAGTGCTCCTCTGCTTCTGTAGAAGAGTAGATTAAAGACATTTTACAAAAATTAGAAAACTTTACAGGTGTCAGGTGTAACTATTGAATGTAATAACCCCAAAAGTGTTGGTGAAATAACAAAATTACTTTTTGGTCAACTAAAATAAAAATCACTGGCCACAGGTGTTAGTTTGTGCAAAAATTCCCTGGTCAATAATGAATTATGACAAACAGGTCAGGTGGAGACATCATGCTCCCTGATTTCAAACTGTGTTAAAAAGCTGTGGTAATCATAATAGTATCATATTGGCATAAAAACAGAAACAAAGATCAATGAAACAGACTAGAGAGCCCAGAAATAAGCCCACCCATATATGGTCAACTAATTTACAACAAAAGAGCCAAAAATATACAAAGGGGAAAGGACAGTTTCTTCAGTACATGGTTTTGGCAAAACTGGATATTCACATTCACTGTCTTATTTATACACAGTAGCTCAAGACAGACTAAAGTCTTGAATATAAGATCTGAAACCATAAAAATCCTGGAAGAAAACATAGGTACTCAGCTCCTTGACATCAGTCTCAGCGATGGGTTTTTTCTTTNAATAAAATATTACAAATAAATTTAGCTAAGGAGATGAAAGACCTGTACACTGGAAACTGTGAGACATTAATGAACAAAGTTAATGAAGACACAGATAAATACAAAGGTATTGCATGCTTGTGGATTAGAAGCAGTTGCTACTCAAAGCAATCTATAGCTTTAATTCAATCCCTATTAAATTTCTAATGTGATTTTTCACAAAAATAGAGCCAACCTGAAATTTATATGGAACCACAAAAAGCCAAAGCACTCAACACATCATTGACTGGAGATGTATTAATGTGGTTTTAGAGAGTGATGGGATTAACATTATTGTGCAAAGTTAGAGCTTAAAATTGATCAAGAATTCATTATACGGTCACATTTTGCTCCGTTAGGTTTTTGTTCCAGTCTTGTATACAGTATAAACATAAAATTTTCAGAATTGACACAGTGCAAAATTTTGCGCTAAGAATAAGTGAAGAATTGTAAGTGAATTTTATGCAGATACTTCGTCCAAGCAGCATACATACTAGTGTTTGAGAAGGTGATAGCTCTTCACAATATAGTTCTGATTCAGACAATATGAACATTAGACCAACAAAATGACAAAATACTTTAGTGATTGACTCTGATACGGAAAGTGAAAACACTCTCACAGTGTTGGAGAGTGCTCCTCTGCTTCTGTAGAAGAGTAGATTAAAGACATTTTACAAAAATTAGAAAACTTTACAGGTGTCAGGTGTAACTATTGAATGTAATAACCCCAAAAGTGTTGGTGAAATAACAAAATTACTTTTTGGTCAACTAAAATAAAAATCACTGGCCACAGGTGTTAGTTTGTGCAAAAATTCCCTGGTCAATAATGAATTATGACAAACAGGTCAGGTGGAGACATCATGCTCCCTGATTTCAAACTGTGTTAAAAAGCTGTGGTAATCATAATAGTATCATATTGGCATAAAAACAGAAACAAAGATCAATGAAACAGACTAGAGAGCCCAGAAATAAGCCCACCCATATATGGTCAACTAATTTACAACAAAAGAGCCAAAAATATACAAAGGGGAAAGGACAGTTTCTTCAGTACATGGTTTTGGCAAAACTGGATATTCACATTCACTGTCTTATTTATATACAGTAGCTCAAGACAGACTAAAGTCTTGAATATAAGATCTGAAACCATAAAAATCCTGGAAGAAAACATAGGTACTCAGCTCCTTGACATCAGTCTCAGCGATGGGTTTTTTCTTTTTTTTTTGGATCTGACACCAAAATCAAAGGCCACAAAAGCAAAAATAAACAAGTGGAATTGCATAAAACTAAAAAGCTTCTGCAGAATAAAAGATACCATCAATACAATGAAAAGGCAAACTACTGGATGGGAGAAAATATTTGCAAATCATGTATCTGATAAGGAGTTAATATCCAAAATAACTTACACAACGCAAAAGTAAAAAATCCAATTAAAAAATGAGCAGAAGATCTGAATATATTTCAAAAGAAGACATACAAATGGTCAACAGATACATGAAAAGGAGTTCAGCATCACTAATCATCAGGGAAATGCAAATCAAGCCATCATGAGGTATCACCTCACACCTGTCAGAATGGCTATTATCAAAAAGACAGGAAATAAGTGTCGGTAAGGAAGCAGAGAAAAGGGAACTCTACTGCACTGTTGGTGGAAATGTGTTAGTGCAGCCACTGTGAAAAGCAACATGGAGGCTCCTCAATCAAAAGTAGAACTTCATATAATCCAGCAGATCCATTTGTGGGTATTTATCTGAAGGAAATAAAAACTAACTCAAAAAGATACATACCCACGTATTCAATTAAAAAAAAAAAAACAACAGGATAATCTGTGTTCGTTTCCAAGGCTAACTATTCAGCATCACAGTAATCCAAATCTATGCCCCAACCACTGATGCCAAAGAAGCTGAAGTTGATCAGTTCAATGAAGACCCACAAGACCTCCTAGAACTAATACCCAAAAAAGATGTCCTGTTCATCATAAGGGATTAGAATGGAAAAGTAGAAAGTCATGAGATACTTGGAGTAATAGGCAAGTTTGGCCTTGGAATACAAAATGAAGCAGGACAAAGGCTAACAATTCTGCCAACAGAATTCACTGGTCATGGCAAACACCGTTTTTCAACAACACAAGAGACGACTTTACACATGGACATCACCAAATGGTCAATACCAAAATCAGATTGATTACATTCTTTGTAGCCAAAGATGGGAGAAACTGTATACAGTCAGGAAAAACAAGACCTGGAGCTCACTGTGGCTCAGATCATGAGCGCCTTATTGAAAAATTCAGCCTTCAACTAAAGAAAGATGGGAAGCACACTAGGTCAGTCAGGTACAACTTAGATCCCCTATGAATATATGGTGGAGGTGACAAATAGATTTAAGGGATTTGATCTAGTAAATAGTGCCTGAAGAACTGTAGGCAGAGATTCATAATTTGGTCAGGAGGCAGTGAACAAAGCCATCCCAAAGAAAAATAAATGCAAGAAGGTTAAGTGGGCTGAGGAGGCTTTACAAGTAGCTGAGGAAAGAATAGAAGCAAAAAGCAAGGGAGGAAGGGAAAGGTACACCCAACTAAATGCAGAGTTCCAGAGAATAGCAAGGAGAGACAAGAAGGCATTCTTCAACAAACAATGCAAAGAAATAAGGGAAAGAACGGAAGGGGAAAGACTAAAGATGTCTTCAAGTAAATTAGAAATATCAGAGGAAACTTTCACCCGAAGATGGGCACAATAAAGGACAGAAATTAAGTGAAGACCTAATAGAAGCAAAGGAGATCAAGAAGAGATGGAAAGAATACACAAAAGAACTGTACAAAAGAGATCTTAATGACCCTTGTAACCGTGATGGTATGGTCACTCATCCAGAGCCAAACATTCTAGAGTGTGAATAGACCTTAGGGAGCACTACTTCCAATAAAGCTAGTGGAGGTGATGTAATTCCAATAAAGCTATTTAAAATCCTTAAAGATGATGCTGTTAAAGTGCTGCACTCAATGATGTCAACAAATTTGGAAAACCTAGCAGTAGCCATAGAATTAAAAAAGGTCAATATTCATCCCAGTTCCCAAGAAGGGCAGTAGTAAAGAATGTTGAAACTGCTGGACCGTTGTACTCATCTCCCATTCTAGTAAGGTTTTGCTCAATACCCTGCATGATAGGCTTCAGCCTTATGTCAACCAAGAACTTCTAGATGTTTCACCTGGGTTTAGAAAAGGCAGAGGAACCAGAGATCAAATTACCAACATTTACTGGATCATAGAGAAAGCAAGGAAACATCTACCAGAAAAATATCTACCTCTGTTTCATTGACTATATTAAAGCCTTTGACTGTGTGGATCATAGCAAACTGTGGAAAATTCTTAAAGAGATGAGAATACAGCCACTTTACCTGTCTCCTGAACAGGTCAAGAAGCAACAGTTAGAACCTTATATGGAACAACTGACTGGTTCAAAATTGAGAAAGGAGTACAACAAGGCTATTTATTGTCACCCTGTTTGTTTAACTTACATGCAGAGCATATCATGTGAAATGCCAACTGAATAAGGTGCAAGCTGGAATAAAGATTGCCAGGTGAAATATCAGCAACTTCAGATATGTGGATAATACCACTCTAACGGCAGAAAGTGAAAAGGAACTAAGAATTTCTCAATGAAGGTGAAAGAGGAGAGTGAAAAAGCTGAGTTAAAACTCAATATTAAAAAAACTAAGATCATGGTATCTGACCCCATCATTTCATCACTTAATGGCAAATAAAAGGGGAAAAGGTAGAAGCAGTGACCGATTTCCTCTTCTTGGGCTCTAGAAATCATGGTGGATGCTGACTGCAGCCATGAATTAGAAGGCAGTTGCTTTCTGGCAGGAAAACTATGACAAGCCTAGGCAGGGTATTAAATAGTAAAGACATCACTTTGCCAACAAAGGTCTGTATAGTCAAGGCTATGGTTTTTCCAGAAGTCATGTATGGATGTGAGAGCTGGACCGTAAAGAATGCAGAGCACTGAAGAATTAATGCTTTCGAACTGTGGTGCTGGAGAATACTCGTGAGAGTCCCTTGGACAGCAAGGAGATCAAACCAGTCAATCTTAAAGGAAATCAACCCTGCATACTGATTGAAAGGACTGATGCTGAGGCTCTGATACGTTGGCCACCTGATATGAACAGCTGACTCATTGGAAAAGACCCTGATGCTGGGGAAAACTGAAGACAGAAGGAGAAGAGGGCAACAGAGGATGAGATGGTTGGATGGCATCACCAATTCAATGAATGTGAACTTAAGCAAGCTCCAGGAGATGGTGAGAGATAGGGAAGCGTGGTGTGCAATCCATAGGGTTGCAAAGAGACGGACCTGATTTAACAGTTGAACAACAGCTACCCCCATGTTCATGATAACCAAGGTATAAACACAGCTACATGCTCACTGAGGGATGAATGAATAGCTTTTTTAAATGGTATGTATCTGTTTACTATATGGCATAACTACATACACACACACACACACATTTATATATAGGCTTCCCCGGTGACTCAGTGGTAAAGAACTCGCCTGCAGTGCAGAAGGCTTGCAGGAGACATGGATTTGATGCCGGGGTCAGGAAGATCTCCTGGAGAAGGAAATGGCTACCCACTCCAGTATTCAGTTCAGTTCAGTTGCTCAGTTGTGTCTGACTCTGTGACCCCATGAGTTGCAGCACGCCAGGCCTCCCTGTCCATCACCAACTCCCGGAGTTCACTCAGACTCACGTCCATTGAGTCAGTGATGCCATTCAGCCATCTCATCCTGTGTCGTCCCCTTCTCCTCCTGCCCTCAATCCCTCCTAGCATCAGGGTCTTTTCCAATGAGTCAACTCTTCTCATGAGGTGGCCAAAGTGCTGGAGTTTCAGCTTTAGCATCAGTCCTTCCAATGAACACCCAGGACTCGTCTTTAGAATGGACTGGTTGGATCTCCTTACAGTCCAAGGGACTCTCAAGAGTCTTCTCCAACACCACAATTCAAAAGCATCAATTCTTCGGCGCTCAGCTTTCTTCACAGTCCAACTGTCACATCCATAGATGACTACTGGAAAAACCATAGCCTTGACTACCTGAGGTTATTGATATTTCTACCAGCATCAATTCCAGTATTNGAGTTCACTCAGACTCACGTCCATTGAGTCAGTGATGCCATTCAGCCATCTCATCCTGTGTCGTCCCCTTCTCCTCCTGCCCTCAATCCCTCCTAGCATCAGGGTCTTTTCCAATGAGTCAACTCTTCTCATGAGGTGGCCAAAGTGCTGGAGTTTCAGCTTTAGCATCAGTCCTTCCAATGAACACCCAGGACTCGTCTTTAGAATGGACTGGTTGGATCTCCTTACAGTCCAAGGGACTCTCAAGAGTCTTCTCCAACACCACAATTCAAAAGCATCAATTCTTCGGCGCTCAGCTTTCTTCACAGTCCAACTGTCACATCCATAGATGACTACTGGAAAAACCATAGCCTTGACTACCTGAGGTTATTGATATTTCTACCAGCATCAATTCCAGTATTACTGCCTGGGAAATCCCATGGACAGAGCCTGGTGGGCCACAGTCCATAGGGTCTCAAAAGAATTGGAAATTACTGAGCAACTAAACAATAGCAAATACATATATGTATATAAAATATATATCAGCAATAGAAAAGGAAATCTTGCCATCTGAGAAAAGATGCATGGATCAGGGCATTATGCTAAGTGCAATAAACTGGACAAAGAGAAATTGTCTCATTTCTACGTGGAATTTAAAAACAGAGATACAAACCAAAACCGAACTCAGATATGTAGAATAGAATGGTGGGTACCAGTGGAGGGGTGCTGTGGGGTGGGGTATTTGAATGGATGAAGGGGGATAAAAGGTACAAACTTCTATTTATAAAATATTAAGTCTGGGCAATGTAACATACAGCATGGCAACTATAGTTAATAACATGCTGCTTGCTTGAAACTTGCTAAGAAAGTAGATCCTAAAAGTTCCTATTAAAATAAAAGAATTGTAACTATATGTTGTAACAGATGTTAATGATCCTTATTGTGATTGTTTTGCAATATATACAAATATCAAACTGTGTTGTACATCTGAAACTAATATATGTTAATTTTTAAAATAAGTGTAAAAACAATCATGAAGACAATCTGAAGAATATTTAACTGAGTTACAGTTCAGCTGCCACATAAAGGAAAACAGGCCTAAGGGATGACCCTAGGACAGGCAGGGTTAATGGCTGCTGGGGCAGGGCTTTCCAAGGGGACCCTTCCACTTGGGATCCAGAGATTCCCAGCCCACTGGGAAGACAGGTCAGCAATGACTGTAGCACAAGTAAGAACTGCACTGGGGTCCTTGGTGGTGTGAAGTAAAGGAAAGTGAGATGCCCGGGAGCTACCTGTGGACTGGCAGGGTCTAGTTCCTTCTGCTGCTGCTGCTGCTACTGCTGCTAAGTTGCTTCAGTCATGTCTGACTCTGTGCGACCCTAGACGGCAGCCCACTAGGCTCCTCTGTCCCTGGGATTCTCCAGGCAAGAACACTGGAGTGGGTTGCCATTTCCTTCTCCAGAGCGTGAAAGTGAAAAATGAAAGTGAAGTCGCTCAGTCGTGCCCGACTCTTAGCGACCCCATGGACTGCAGCCCACCAGGCTCCTCTGTCCATGGGATTTTCCAGGCAGGAGTGCTGGAGTGGGGCGCCGTCGCCTTCTCCGAGTTCCTGCTCACCCACCTCGTGGTTCTGTTCTCTCCTTCCTCACAGTCTCTGCCTCCTCAGATTGCCTTCTAGCTCTGCCTGTTCTTCCTGATAACCAGTAAAAATGTCAGATGTTGATTAAGGGAACTCACCATTTTATATCCACAGCCTGATAAAGGTCTTAATGTATAATAAGTATTTGATATATGTGTTAGATAACTGATTTTTAAAAAAGAAACTAAGAATGGTTAACAGTATTAATGCTTTGAAGTAGTTACAACTAGCATATTTCTACATAGAATGAAAATTATAGGTTAAATCATCATTGCACAGGTATTTCTCACATTTTGTGATTATGAAGATGAGAACAAAGTATTATGTCTGGCAAATAATAAATAAAATTGGTATTGCTGATAACTGGAAGAATGTTTTCTTAGTACTAAGTGTGTCTTACTGAACAAGTGATAGCAGCTGAGCTAGTAAAATTAGGCCTAATGATGAGATGTTGGAGTAATAAGTGAGAAGTAAGCCCTTATAAAACTCGTATCAAAGAAAAATAGGTAAAAACAACCAAGCCAACTAGATATCAAGATACATGTATAAAGTAGTAATTAAATGAGGTGGTATAATCACATCAATAAACAAATTCACATTTAATTTTTATTTACTTATTAGAAGGAAATGTTTATAACCTCAAGGTTGAAAAGAGTCTTAAGACCCAGAAAACAAACATCAAATTGGGGAAAAGATGAATGAATTCAGTCATTATAAAATGTAAAATTTCTTTATGAACTGTTCTACTAACAGTGGTGAAAGGTCAGCAACCGAGGGATCTTTGCCAGTGCATACTATACAAGGGTAAAATCTAGAATATAAAGTGAATTACTATAAATAATAAAAAGGAAACAATAGAAAAACATGCAAAAGAAAGAATAGTCAATGGAAAAGAAAGATGGCCTATACAAGTTTTAAAATATGCCTAGTCTTCTACGTAATCACAGAAATATGTACAAATGTTTAAGTTTTACAAAAAATATCAGCCAAGGTGTAGGAAAATGGGGTCTTTCCTGTACTGTTGTGGGGTGGCGGGGCAGGGAATGGTATAAATAGGTACATGTGAACGATATTTGAAAGTGTGTATGAAAACTTTTTTTTAAAATGCATTCTCTATAATCCCGGCAGGACCATCAAAACATTCAGTATGTAGATAGGGAGATCAGTATCAGGGTAACATGCAGCAATATTTACATTAAAAATTTGGAGGAATCTAAATGATCCTCATTAGAGGAATGACTAAATGGTAATGTTTTTACAGTTGAATCCTATATACTAGTGTTTATAAGAAGACTTTGGTTAAATCCCTCTTTATGAGTCTGAAAATTTCTGACATTCATATATAAAGAATGGTGTTTTCTTTCCTTTTCTCACGAAAGATGGAAGTCAATTCTAATATATTGACCATTGATTTATTGTAGTATATCAATTTACAAGATTTGTGTGCTGTTTTCCAAGAAAATAAGTACTCCTGTGAGAAGTCTTGGTTCATAAAAACATGTTTTTCTTATCTTTAATGCATCTATTAGAAAATAAGAGGAAAACACCCCTTAGTGTCTGAAAGAGAACAAGAAAACTGAGATGAATATCAGCTGGGTTCCAGAGTTTCTGTCATGGGAAGGAAAAGGAGCCACCCTTTCACTTTGCTTTCAGCAAGTATTTTGGGTTTAAAAGCAAGCAAGTCACGTTTCAAGAGAAGTTACTTGCGTTGGATCCATTGCCAGCCACATCCATCCTGTATCCCACTCGTCCTTCCCTCCAGCAGACTAGCCCGAGCACGTGTTATGGCTGTGTGTCAGAATGCAAGAGGGCAAGGTCAATTGCACAAGCGTTTTTCAAGCTTCTGCTCATGTCACATTTTCTAACATCATATTGGCCAAAGCAAATCATAGTTGGAACATTCCAAGTCAGAGTGGAATAGTCTGCAAAGTTATGTGGCAAAGACATGAATATGGAAGAGGTGAAAAACTGGAAATATCTCTGACATCTTCCACATGTATCCATACTATTTCCCAGCAATATCATAGACTTGTAAGCATTTTTCCACTCTGCTTCTTGGCACACACAAAATCATATCGCACAGTGGGGCAGAAAAATCAGGTTGCTCTTGGCCAGAAGTGACCTTGGCAATCCAAGGGCCTAAATATCTAGGCAACTGGTAACCTATTGGCAGCACAATGATGTAAAGTCTATAAATAGGTGTGTGCTTACATTAAGACTACCAATTATGGTTAAGAACTGTACTCAATCTCAAGCAAAAATCAAAATTATTGATTAAAAATTAGTTTAGAAAAATATACTGGGCCATTTAGACCAGAAACCTAAAATTATTACTATTTCAAATGGACATACATATTTAGCACTATATTAGCTTTTAAATGGAGAAGGCAATGACACCTCACTCCAGTATCTTGCTGCAGTCCATGCGGTCGCTAAGAGTCAGATACGACTGAGTGACTTCACTTTTCACTTTCATGCTTTGGAGAAGGAAATGGCAACCCACTCCAGTATTCTTGCCTAGAGAATCCCAGGCATGGGGAAGCCTGGTGGGCTGCCATCTATGGGGTCGCACAGAGTCGGACATGACTGAAGCAACTTAGCAGCAGCAGCTTTTAAAATAAATTTTGTTGAAGTATAATTTGTACACAATAAACTATGCCTATTTAACTTGTACAGTTGGATTATTTTTAACGTATTTTGATTTAAAAGTATTCATCTGTAATGATAATATATATTGTATGTATATTCATGAAGCCACTGCTATAAAATTAGTTGGAGTGGCCATATTACTATCACATGAAATCAGTTTGAGATCAAATACCAGGGATAAAGAAAGTCATTTCATGATAATGCAGAGATTAGTCATTTAAGAGGATATAATTCTAAATGTTTATACCCCTAAAATAACAAAGCTTCAAATGCAAAAATTAAAGACTGGTAAAACTACAGGAATAAACAGGCAAATCAACATTTATAGTTGGAGATCTAAATACCCTCTTTCAATTATTTATAAGTAGAAAGCAAGGATATAGAAGATTCAAATAACACTATCAACCAAGTTGACCTGATTGACATATTCAGAAAGCATTACCAAATAACAACAGAATAACATTCTTAGTATTCTTAAGAATAAACATTCTTAAGTACAAACTTATATTTATCAAGGGCATATTCTGGGTCATAAAACAATTCTCAATAAATCAAAAATTTCATACAAAGTATGTCTTCTGAGCAAAACAGAATTGAATTGGAAGTTTGTTACAGAAAGAACTTTGGAAAATCTCCAGATATTGAGAAACTACATAACACACTTCTAAATAGCTCAAAGAAGAAATCAAACAGTAATTAGAAAGTATTCAAAATGAATGAAAATGACATATCAAAATGTGTGGTGCTGCTCAAGCAGTATTTCAGGGGAAATTAGAGCACTAAATGCTTTTATTAGAAGAGAGATTTCAAATCAATAGCCTTAGCTTTCCCTTTAAGAAAAGGAAGAGTAAACTCAACCTAGAGTAAGTGGTAAAAAACATAAAAATATAGAGTAGAAGTCAGTGAAACAGGAAACAAAACATTTGAGGAAATCAGTGAAACCAAAAGTTGGTTCACTGAAAAGACTGAAGAAACAAATATTTAGCCAGACCAGGAATAAAAGAGAGAGGATAAAAATGACCAATAATAGCAATAAGAGAGGTGAGTGAGATCAGTACAAATTCTACAAATATTTAATATGAGCAACTTTATACCAAATAATTTAGACAATAACAGGGTCAAACATTGTATATTTAAAAATAATATTTATTCTATGTTTTGTTAGACATATTTCCTGCAGAAGATTAAAGTGAAACATATATATAGAAAAAATGTACAATTTCTTTTAAAAGACAGAAATGACCAAAGCTCAGTCAAGAAGAAATAGGTAAATTGAATTGCTTTATATCTATTTTAAAAATGGAATTTGTAGTTAAAAAACTTCCCACAAAGACTCACAGACCCGATGGCATGAAAGGTAAATTCTGCCAAACATTTGAAGGAGAAATACCAATTTTACACAAATTGCTTCCAGAAAATTGAAGAAGGAATATGCACAATTTATTAATAGAGTTCTGACAACGCACTGGTTATAGCAAACACCTTCCAACAACACAAGAGAAAACTCTACACATGGACATCACCAGATGGTCGACACCAAAATCAGACTGATATATTCTTTGCAGCCAAAGATGGAGAAGCTCTGTACAGTTAGCGAAAATAAGACGGGGAGCTGACTGTGGCTCCAATCGTGAACTCCTTATTGCCAAATTCAGGCTGAAATTGAAGACAGTGGAGAAAACCACTACACCATTCAGGTATTACCTATATCAAATCCCTTATGACTATACAGTGGGAGTGAGAAATAGATTTAAGGGACTAGATCTGATAAACAGAGTGCCTGATGAACTATGGATGGAGGTTCGTGACATTGTACAGGAGACAGGAATCAAGTCCATGCCCAAGAAAAAGAAATGCAAAAAAGCAAAATGGCTGTCTGGGGAGGCCTTACAAATCTGTGAAAAAAGGGAAATGAAAAGCAAAGAAGGAAAGGAAAGATCTATCCATTTGAATGTAGAGTTCCAAGGAATAGCAAGGAGAGATAAGAAAGCCTNGAATCAAGTCCATGCCCAAGAAAAAGAAATGCAAAAAAGCAAAATGGCTGTCTGGGGAGGCCTTACAAATCTGTGAAAAAAGGGAAATGAAAAGCAAAGAAGGAAAGGAAAGATCTATCCATTTGAATGTAGAGTTCCAAGGAATAGCAAGGAGAGATAAGAAAGCCTTCCTCAGCAATCAATGCAGAGAAATAGAGGGAAACAATTGAAGGGGAAAGACTAGAGATCTCTTCAAGAAAATGAGAAATACCAAGGGAAAATTTCATGCAAAGATGGGCTCGAGAAAGGACAGAAATGCTAAGGACCTAACAAAACCAGAAGAGATTAAGAAGAGGTGGTAAGAATACACAGAAGAAGTGTACAAAAGAGATCTTCACAACCCAGATAACCACGATAGTGTGATCACTCACCTAGAGCCAGACATCCTGGAATGTGAAGNTGGAACTAACAGAAGCAGAAGATATTAAAAAGAGGTGGCAAGAATACACAGAAGAACTGTACAAAAAAGATCTTCAGGACCCAGATAACTACGATGGTGTGATCACTCACCTAGAGCCAGAAATTCTGGAATGTGAAGTCACGTGGGCCTTAGGAAGTATCACTACAAACAAAGCTAGTGGAGGTGATGGAATTCCAGTTGAGCCATTTCAAAGCCTGAAAGATGATGCTGTGAAAGTGCTGCGCTCATTGTGTCAGCAAATTTGGAAAACTCAGCAGTGGCCACAGGACTGGAAAAAGTCAGCTTTCATTCCGATCTCAAAGAAAGGCAATGCCAAAGAATGCTCAAACTACTGTACAATTGCACTCACTTCACATGCTAGAAAAGTAATGCTCAAAATTGTCCAAGCCAGGCTTCAGTAATACATGAACTGTGAACATTGGAAAGATGTTCAAGCTGGTTTTAGAAAAGGCAGCAGAATGAGAGTTCAAATTGCCAACATCTGCTGGTTCATGGCAAAAGCAAGAGAGTTCCAGAAAAACATCTATTTCTGCTTTATTGACTATGCCAAAGCCTTTGACTATGTGGATCACAATAAACTGTGGAAAATTCTTAAAGACATGGGAATCCAGACCACCTGATCTACCTGTTGAGAAACCTGTATGCAGGTCAGGTAGCAACAGTTAGAACTGGACATGGAAAAACAGACTGGTTCTAAATAGAAAAAGGAATATGTCAAGGCTGTATATTGTCACCCTGCTTATTTAACTAATATGCAGAGTACATCATGAGAAATGCTGGGCTGGAGTAAGCACAACTTGGAATCAACATTGCCAGGAGAAATATGAATAACCTCAGATATGCAGATTACATCACTCTTAAGGCAGAAAGTAAAGAAGAACTGAAGAGCCTCTTGATGAAAGTGAAAGAGGTGAGTGGAAAATGTTGGCTTAAAGTTCAACATTCAGAAAACGAAGATCATGGCATCCGGTCCTATCACTTCATGGGAAATAGATGGGGAAACAGTGGAAATAGTGGCTGACTTTATTTTTCTGGCTCCAAAATCACTGCAAATGGTGATTGCAGCCATGAAATTAAAAGACGTTTACNGAAAATGTTGGCTTAAAGTTCAACATTCAGAAAACGAAGATCATGGCATCCGGTCCTATCACTTCATGGGAAATAGATGGGGAAACAGTGGAAATAGTGGCTGACTTTATTTTTCTGGCTCCAAAATCACTGCAAATGGTGATTGCAGCCATGAAATTAAAAGACGTTTACTCCTTGGAAAGAAAGTTATGACCAACTTGCATAGCATATTAAAGAGCCAAGACTTTACTTTGTCAACAAAAGTCCATCTAGTCAAGGCTATGGTTTTTCCAGTAGTCATGTATGGATGTGAAAGTTGGACTATAAAGAAANATAAAAACTTGTATACTAATGTTCATGGCAGCATCATTCATAATGGCCAAAAAGTATAAACAACTCAAATGGATGGATGGATAAATAATATGTGATATATCTACACAATAAAACACTATTCAACCATAAAAAGAATGAAGTACTGATACATACCATAACATGTATAAACCTTACAATAAGTGAAGATGACCAGTTGCAATAGGCTATACATTGTGTAATTTCATTTCTATGAATAGGCAAATCTACAGAGATAAAGGAGATTAGTGGTGTTCAAGGGCTGGGGAGAATCAGGGAGTAATTGGGATGGGGGAGCCTGGTGGGCTGCCGTTTATGGGGTCGCACAGAATCGGACATGACTGAAGTGACTTAGCAGCAGCGGCAGCATACGTATTGGGCAGAGGCAGGGGATGATGAAAATGCTTTAAAGTTGATTGGTGGGAGGGACTTCTCTGGCAGTCCAGTGGTTAAGACTCCACACTTTCCATGCAGGGGTGTGGTTCAGTCCCTAGTCGGGGAACTAAGATCCCACGTGCTGTGTGGCAGGGCAAATAAATAAAAAGAAACTGAAATTGATTGGGGTGACTGCACAACTCTGTGACTACAGTAAAATCATTGACTTGCATATTTTAAAGTGTCATATATCTCAATGCAAACTATCATAGAAACAATAACACAAGAAAAAGTCTGGAGCCATCTTCTGTGCTAAATATGTACGAGTTTTTTAAACTGTATTGATATTTTCACCTTCAGCTTGTTGAAGTATTTTAGTTTTCAAGAAATTTGAAATTTTTGATTGGGGAAATTGATAAAATCAAGTTGTTCCTGTAATTTTATTGAGAGGGAAATGGTTAGATAAAGTGGTGATCCCCTCTCTTGCCAAAACTCTCATCTGGAATGCTTTTCCTGAATATTATGAGGATTATTTGGGTGAGAGCACCCTCTTTATTTTAGTGTCTTTGTTACATTCTACTGATGTTTATGTTTTATCTAAAACTAGTGAAGCTATAAGAAATGACTTAAACCTATGAGCAGTTTTGTTCTTGATAACATGCAGAGTGTGTGAAAACCACAAAAAACACTATATTTCTGGTTTAGGATTGGAGTCTGCAAAATTCCAAGTACTAAACCCTTCATCCTAAAAAGAAAATCTATCTCTTGACTTTAGGACTGCCAAGATACATGGCCCATCTAAGTGATTTTGTTGTCAGAGGAAACTTGGATATGTAAAATTTTTTTCTGAACATGTTATAGTTTAAAAATAACATCTTTATTTAAGCTTATTTTTTATACATTTTTGGTAATAGTGAAAAATACCATTGCTTACATGTCCAGAGTCTAATTGAAAATCATTGCAGAGGGCTTAGAAGAAATATCACGAATATATGTAAGGTATGTTTCTCATGATCTGCTGCTGTGTCACTTCAGTTGTGTCTGACTCTGTGCGACCCCGTAGATGGCAGCCCACCAGGCTCCCCCATCCCTGGGATTCTCCAGGCAAAAACACTGGAGTGGGTTGCCATTTCCTTCTCCAATGCATGAAAGTGAAAGTGAAGTCACTCAGTCATGCCTGACTCTTAGCGACCCCATGGACTGCAGCCCACCAGGCTCCTCCGTCCATGGGATTTTCCAGGTAAGAGTACTGGAGTAGGGCGCCACTTCCTTCTCCGTCTCATGATCTAATTTTTTCTTCCTCGCTCTCTCTACCTACTTTCCTCTTTCCTTCTCCTCTTCCTCCTCATTTCCGTGTCTGTCTGTCTGTCTCTCCCCAACCCTTACCTCCCAATGTCAGCCACAGTCTCAGCGAAGTTTCCTCCCGTCACTCAGGTATTCATCTGCTGAACACCTGCCAGGAGAGACCCCATATCTAATAGAAAAATCTATCAGCACCAATAGAAAAACTAAGAGAATGCATTTGGCTGTTGGTGTATTAAGCTGATCTTAATACATAAAGACTTAACTGGTTTATACTTCTGTTAACAAAGGCAATTTTATTTTTTTAATCAAAACATCCCATGCCAAAACCACTGTGAAAAACGAACACTCCTATAACAGAAGGTGAAGGTCTCAGATAATGAGAGGTGCTTGACATCTGAGCAGAGTACAGGGAAAACTGTTTGAAAGAGAAGGTTGGTGACAAAAGGGCCTGATGTCATAATTATCGTTGACTTTATTTTACACTACATGTGGGAGAAAACTTTCAGATAATTTTGTTGTGTGTAATTATGAAAATATCTATGTCTATATCCATCAGTTAGTGATAATGGCTCAAAGTTGGCTGAGTTCAGCACCATAGCTATTATATGTAGGAAGAAAAAGATTTTGCAAAGAGAGTGTTATTTCCCAAGTTTCAGCAAGCTTCAGGTACATTAGTTCACTTACCAAATAGTTCTTATGTTGCAACTATAGGTTTTCAGGTAATTTTGCTAGGTGCTAAGAATGATTAAAATGTAAACATAGATCTTCATGAAGTTTTGAACTTGATTTAGTGAGTCAGGTTTTTATTTTATTTTTTAAGGTATTCCCCAATACCTACTCTGCACAATGGGGAGAATAACATGGTGAGGGCTATATGTTGAGTGTCTGGTTTTCAATGCATGCTAGTTTCCTCAAAAGGTCTTATAATATCTTAAAGAATATACAGTAAGTCACTTTCATACAAATAAGTGCCATGCCAAGAGCACATTCCTTTGTTTGTATGTTCAATTTGTTTATAAGTCCAACAAAGTTAGCCTAAGTACTAAACTAACACAGTCAGCTATATAGTACTGTACTGTAATAGGTTTATAATACTTTTCACATAAGTAATACATTAGAAAACAAACACACAAAGAAGCATTTTTAATTTTCAGTACAGTACCTTGAGAAACACGGTAGTGCAGTATAACAGTTGGCATACAGGGCCTGGAATCGAGTGAACAGGCAAGAAGAGATACTGACTGGAGGAGGGAAAGGATGTGGGAGATGGCAGAACTGAAGGATCGTCAGCAATTGAAGATGGAGGGCAAGCTGCAATTCCACTCACACCACGTGTGCATCTTTGAAACGTTTGCATCTTTGAAAAATCACAACTTGAAGGCTTGTATGTAGGGGACTTAACTGCACAATAGATAAGAAATGATTTTGACAATTTGATATTGGGTGTTTAATGAGATTTTTTTCCCCCTGTAATTGACTGCTGGGGCTCACAGAAAGGAAATAAATGTTGCTAAGCAGAACCTCTCTTCCCACCATGCAGTCCTACTGCCTGCAGGGAATTGTAAAGGGAACTATAGGAAGTCTGGGACTGGGAAGTAGTGAGTAGCATCACCGACTCAATGGATGTGAATTTGAGCAAACTCTGGGAGATAGTGAAAGACAGAGGAGCCTGGCATGCTGCAGTCCAAGGGGTCACAAATGACTCAGCAATTGAACTTCAACAGTAGTGAGATTAAAGTAGTGCTGAAAAGTATATCTATATACTTCATCTGTAAAAGTATGTAGACAACAGAAACTAGAGGCCTGAGAATGGCAAGAAAGCCATTATAATTGCAAAAGTTCATGAGAAATTGAGTTAGAGTAATGATAAATGAATGGGGAAACAATGGAAACAGTGACACACAGACCTTAGTTTCTTGAGCTCCAAAATTCCTGTGGACGGTGACTGCAGCCATGAAATTAAGACACTTGCTCTTTCGAAGAAAAACGACGACAAATTTAGCTTATTAAAAAGCAGAGACATTACTTGCTGACAAAGGTCCATATAGTCAAAGCTATGGTTTTTCCAGTAGTTATGTATGGATGTTAGATTTGGACCATAAAGAAGGTTGCGAAGAAGGCAGTGGCAACTCACTCCAGTACTCCTGCCTGGAAAATCCCATGGACAGAGGAACCTGGAAGGCTGCAGTCCATGGGATCGCTGAGGGTTGGACACGACTAAGTGACTTCACTTTCACTTTTCACTTTCATGCATTGGAGAAAGAAATGGCAACCCAATCCAGTGTTCTTGCCTGGAGAATCCCAGGGACAGGGGAGCCTGGTGGGCTGCCGTCTTTGGGGTCGCACAGAGTCGGACACAACTGAAGTGTCTTAGCAGTAGCATAAAGAAGGTTGAGCACCAAACAATTAATGCTTTTGAACTGTGGTGTTGGTGAAGACTCTTGAGAGTCCATTGGACAGCAAGGAGATCAATCAATCCTACAGGAAATTAAGCCTGAATATTCATTGGAAGAACTGATGCTGAAGCTGAAGCTCCAATACTTTGGTCACCTGATGTAAAGAGATATCTCACTGGAAAAGATACTGATGCTAGGAAAGACTGAGGGCAGGAGGAGAAGAGGACAACAGGGGATGAGACGGGTGAATGGCATCATTGACTCAATGGACGTGAGTTCAAGCAAACTCCGGGAGATAGTGAAGGACAGGGAAGCCTGGCGTGCTGTACCTCACAGGGTTGCAAAGAATCAGACATGACTGGGTGACTGAATAACAGTGACAGTGGCAGTCCAGAAGAGAGGACAGATAGACCATGTTAGGGGACAGGAGAAAAGAAGAGAAATCCATTCAGGACTAGGAACTAGTTGTAGAGGGAATACAGTGTCTTTAAATTTGGGACATGTTAAAAGTGCAACATTTTGGAACACTCCTACACTGTTGGTGGGAATGTATTAATAAATTGATATAGTCAATAAATTGATATAGCCACTATGGAAAACACCATGGAGTTTCTGCAAAAAAAAAACACCCCAAAACTAGAGCTGCCATATGACCTACAATTCCACTCATGGGTATGTATCTGCAAAAAACTACAATTCAAAAAGATACATGTACCCCAATGTTAAATGGAGAATTATTTACAACAGCCAAGACATGGAAGCAACCTAAAAACCCATCAACAGATGAATGGATAAAGATGTGGTGCATATACACAATGGAATACTACTCAGACATTAAAAAGAATCAAATAATGCATTTGCAGCAACATAGATGGACCTAGACATTATCATACTATGTGAAACGTCATAAAAGAAAAAAATACCATATTACATCACTTATATGTGAACTCTAAAATATGACACAAAATAACAAATCTACAAAATAGAAACAACTCACAGACAGAACAGTCTTGTGGTTGCCAAGGAGGTGGGGAGTGGGTGGGGGGGATGGATTGGGATTATGGGATTGGTAGATGCCAACTATATATTACATAAAGAATGGATAAGCAACAAGGTCCTACTGTATAGTATAGGCAATTGTATTCAATATCCTGTGATAAACCCTAACAGAAAATAGTATGACTGTATATCTAACACTCACTTTGCTGTATAGTAGAGATTAACACAACATTGTTGATACACATTGTTGATTCAATAAATTTTTAAAAGTTAAAAATTCAACCTTTTAAATTTCTTTGAATCTTTTTTTTGCGATTTAAGGCAGAATTCGACCTTCAAAAACAACCAAACCTGTGGGATCTTGAAATAGAAGATAGATTATTAATACTATCTTAAACTTACGCATTCACTTAAATGGCAGGTTGATACCTTGGCCTTAATGGGCACAGGAGCTACAGGCATTTTAAAATCCTATTTCTTAAAGGTAATGACAATTATAACTAATACATACTACCTACGATACACCAGCCACTATTCTATCACTTTACATATTAACTCTTTTCTCATAGCAACCCTATTATTATTTCACAGAAGAGGAAATTGGAACACAGACATTAAGTAGCCTGCCTTAGTTAAACATTAGTTCTACACTCAGTAAATGGCAGGGAGGTATAAACTCTAGTGAGTTTTTAGCAGCTACTTGTTAAATCTGCTTTGCATACACTGGTGAGAACTTGTGCGTATACTTCCTGCTGACTGTGACGGTGATGACGTTTTATGTCATCTATGTCTTACGTCTCTCAGATTTTAAGCAGATAGAGTTTGGGCACAACTGTATTTCCCAATCATTGCTGTTTTTTGCTTTTTTTTCTTCACTGTTGTGAGTATTCCATATCTTCAGAGACAGAAGCTTTGGAAAAGTGAGTAATTAAAACTATTCAAATCAATGGTAACATTTGGTTTATGATTTTTGAAGCTGGTAATTTCACCCCATGCTTGGTAGGATGTGTCTAGATAATTTCCACTGTGGTTTCCATAGCACTGCTTTTGAATTCCTTCCAAATGCATGCTTTTTAATGGTTTCCCCAGTGATCTGATGAGTGACTGACCCCAACTGTATGATAATTCCTAATTAGGCCTAAATGGGTTATTATAGTTTGGTACAATGAAAAGAAAAACTATCAGACTGTTCCTGAACAACCTTCCTTCTGGCAATGCTTTTTTCATATATATATATATATATATATACTCACACACACACACATACACTTTCTTTTCTCCAAGTTTTGCCTTTTTAAATTAATTTATTTTTAAATGCCCCCTGATGTGGTTTAGTTCTCAAGGTAACACTTCAACTTGTGTTGCATCTTGGCCTAAAAGTATTTATTTACTTACTCAAAGACTTTGTTTTACAAATATAGCAGCCAGCTAAGCTCCCTGATTTACCTGGTGTCCATGAGTCATTCTAACAAAGCAGGAACACCTGTTGACCTATTTGCCAAGTGCCCACCATGGAGACAGTTGCAGTGTCAGATTTTTGAAATGTGACAACTTCCCTGGTGGGGATTTAACTAGTGGTTTTTCCTGCATTCCTGGTAGAACTCTGGAATGATGATTCATAAGAATTGAATCATTGTAGGGAATTAAGGAAAGGAATGGTGTAGGCCATCTGTTCCTTCTTTGGTGTAGGCCAAATGTTCTCACTTTGGTGTTAACAAATATTGACCCCAGATCTGACAGCAATATGAAAAGTATGCCAACTTTTCAAACTGATGTGAAATTAGAAATTAAAGTCAGTTCGTGATCACCAAACATCAAATATAATGGGCTGAGTAGGGAATGTGGTTTTAAATAAATAGGAGAATTCAACATTGCCATAAACACTTTACGTTGTTCAAAGAGAAGGTTTTGGCAATTGTACTCCCTACATTTCTCAAAGAATTGTATTGAAAAATCACATAAAAATAAAACTATTATGTATTGATATTATTATACTTCAACATTCAGAAAACTAAGATCATGGCATCCAGTCCCATCACTTCTTGGCATATAGGTGGGGAAACAGTGGAAACAGTGGCAGTATTTTGGGGGGCTCCAAAATCACTGCAGATGATTTTGCAGTCTGCAGCCATGAAATTAAAAGACGCTTACTCCTTGGATGAAAAGTTATGACCAACCTAGACAGCATATTAAAAAGCAGAGACATTACTTTGCCAACAATGGTCCATCTAGTCAAAGGTATAGTTTTTCCAGTAGTCATGTATGGATGTGAGAGTTGGAGTATAAAGAAAGCTGAGCACTGAAGAAATGATGCTTTTGAACTGTGGTGTTGGAGAAGACTCTTGAGACCCCCCTGGACAGCAAGGAGATCCAACCAGTCCTGAATGTTTATTGGAAGGACTGATGTTGAAGCTGAAATGACTGAGCGACTAAATTGAACTGAACTTCATCCAGCAGGAAGGAATATGCTAAATCATCGCATTCTTTGAATAGTACTGCTAAGCTGGTTTTACCCACTCTAAACTATAGAATCTTAATTGCAGTAGGCATCCTAAAGAGTCTTTAACTTGGTATATTCATTGCTGTATTAGGATATTAATTACTAATTAATAATCACAAACTTTGTGGTTTTAAACAAAAGACTAATCTTAACAGATCTGGAGGTNTAAATCATCGTATTCTTTGAATAGTACTGCTAAGCTGGTTTTACCCACTCTAAACTATAGAATCTTAATTGCAGTAGGCATCCTAAAGAGTCTTTAACTTGGTATATTCATTGCTGTATTAGGATATTAATTACTAATTAATAATCACAAACTTTGTGGTTTTAAACAAAAGACTAATCTTAACAGATCTGGAGGTCAGAAGTTCCAAATGGATCTCACTGGTCTAAAATCAGGTTGTAGGGGAAGATGTGTTTCTAGACTTTTCCAGCCTCTGGAGTCACCTGCTTCCCTTGACTCAGAGTCTTTTCCATCTTCAGAGCCAGCAATTGTTACAGGGAAGAACTGACTCCATATTGGATCTGTTCCTTTTACTTTAACCTTTTGCTTCCTGGTGCTTTTGCTCACTAAAAGGATACTGTCCATACATAATCGCCTGCCTTGGGGAAGCTTGCCCCTCTGCCAGAATGTTAAACCAAAATGCCTTTGTTTGGGACCCTGTCCACCTATGGATGGCTATAGGAAGGATGATATTAACATATCCTCTCCTGGAGCTGGCCATTCTGGGAGATATTTGCAAGATTAATGGCCTTTTTACTTTATGTCCTCACCTCCCCCATCTCTGTTCTATACAAGAATCTGGTATCCAAACCCCACAAGCGGGTTATTTTGAGACATTAGTCTGCCATTTCTCCATCAGTCAGCTTTCTGAATACAGTCATATTCCTTGCCTCAACACCTCATCTCTTGGATTTATCATCCTGTGTGTGGTGAGCTGAGTGAGCTTCGACTAGGAAATACAAGGGTGTTGCAGTTTTTCTCCTTATGCATTACTCTGACACTGACTCTTCTTCTGCCTGTTTCTTCTACTTTGGGGGGCCCTTTTGATTACATTGGAGTCACCCAGATAATCCATGATAATGTTGAGCTTCCCTGGTAGCTCAGATGGTAAAGAATATGCCTGCAATGCAGGAGACCCAGGTTCAATCCCTTGGTTGGGAAGATCCCCTGGAGAAGGGGATGACTATCTACCCCAGTATTCTTGCCTGAAGAATTCTATGGACAGAGGAGCCTGGCAGGCTACAGTCCATGGGATCCCAGAGAGCTGGACGCGACTGAGCAACTAACCCTTTCACTTTTTACTTTGATTAAATAACCTTATTTTTATCTGCAATCATAATGTCTTTGCCTTGAGATGTAACATATTCACAAGTTCTAGAGATGAATATGTGGACATCTTTGTAGGTTGGGGGTCAGAGGGCATTAATCTACTGACTATAGCTGTTCACAGTGGGCTGCCTAGAGTATACAGGTTTTTACATCCATATTTTAGGGTTAAGTTTTTAAAAATATTTTTATTTTATTATTTTTGTTATCCATATATATATATACACACATACATACATGTAAAGCAATCTCTATCTTAAATCCTGTTTGAATGAAGCACTGCATAAACAAAAATGTAAATGTTTACCAAGCATATTTCCTATGATTATGATACAAATTCATACATAAAATGCTTATACACTTGAATAATAAAAACCTAAAGCTCACCCTCATATAAATTGGAAGATAGATTAAAAATATTTCAAAACAATTTCTGGAAAACAGAAATTGGAAGAGGGTTGATAATGAAACAGGTAGAGAAATGATAACTCTAATACACTATGAGCTTGCTGCTGAAGATATAGGAACCAGTTTACCAAAAGAGAACCCCACTGAGGCAGTGGGATCAGATTGANAAAAACCTAAAGCTCACCCTCATATAAATAGGAAGATAGATTAAAAATATTTCAAAACAATTTCTGGAAAACAGAAATTGGAAGAGGGTTGATAATGAAACAGGTAGAGAAATGATAACTCTAATACACTATGAGCTTGCTGCTGAAGATATAGGAACCAGTTTACCAAAAGAGAACCCCACTGAGGCAGTGGGATCAGATTGAGCGGGTGAGACAGTGAATGGGACTGAAATCAGAGGGATTAATTACATGTCCCTATACAAATTAAACCATATTTATAGGCTTCCCTATTCACTATTTTGCTCATAGAGCAGAAGCAGACAGCTTTTTGCAAGGCATAAACATTTATTGTCTTAAGNACAAATGTCCATCTAGTCAAAGCTATGGTTTTCCAGTAGTCATGTATGAGTGTGAGAGTTGGACTATAAACAAAGCTGAATGCTGAAGAATTGATGCTTTTGAACTGTGGTGTTGGAGAAGACTCTTGAGAGACCCTTGGACAGCAAGGAGATCCAACCAGTCCATCCTGAAGGAATCAGTCCTGAATATTGATTGGAAGGACTGATGCTGGAGCTGAAACTCCGAATCTTTGACCACCTGATGTGAACTGACTCATTGGAAAAGACCCTGATGATGGAATAGATTGAAGGGAGGAGAAGGGCATGATAGATGATGAGATGGTTGGATGGCATCACCTACTCAATAGACATGAGTTTGAATAAACTCTGGGAGTTGGTGATGGACAGGGAGGCCTGGTGTCCTGCAGTCTATGGAGTCGCATAGAGTCGGTTACGACTGAGCAACTGAACTAAACTGAAATACAAATAATGCAAGAGAGAAAATTGCAAGTAGTATTCCTGAGGAAAAACCTGGAGGAGATAGTCGGGGCTCATATGTGATGATAAGTGATACATGGCATGAATTGCTCAGTAGTGCCTGACTCTTTGTTACCCCATGGACTGTAGCCTGTGAAGCTCCTCTGTCCATGAAATTCTTTAGTCAGGAATACTGGAGTGGGTTGCCATTTCCTTCTCCAGGGGATCTGCCCAACCCAGGGATAAAACCTGGGTTTCCCGCATTGCAGGCAGATTCTTCACCATCTGAACCACCAGGGAGGCCTGTGAAGTTAAGTGTATTAATCTTAAATTTCTCATCAAGTGGCTTAAGTCAGGATATTGTACTCACTAGGAGGAAACACAACCCAAACACATTGCTTGTATATTTAATGACAATGTCTATGTTATCTTAAGTATAGAAATTATTTTTTTTATTGGGTCTCTCTCAATTTTTAGAGACAAAACAAAAAACCCTGACTATGGGTGCCAGATACTAAGTAAATATTAACAAGCTTACTAAGGTGTAGCCAAAAGAGGATGGGATAAGAAGAGGGAAAGTTGAGAAATGGCTGAGTGGAGTGTGGCACTAGTCTCCTTATCTCACAAAGCAGGGAGTCGGTAAGCGATAATGTTGAAAGTATCTGGAGCATCTATTTTAAATTATTAAGATCACCAAGAGAACAATTTAAAAATAATTGAGCCATGAATATCACACTCTAAGAGGAAGACTGTAACAGATGCTGTGGATGCCCTACCCAAATTCTTGTAGTCTCCCCTGGAGGCCAATAGAGCTGGTCCAGTATACGCTGACCCAATGGTCTCCTGTGACTCTCTGTTAGGATGGGATTGGCCTGTTAGCTGAACAGGCTAGAAGTGTTTTGAAGGTGGCCCAGGAATAACCCCTCAAACATTGAGGATGAGATTCTGCTTTTAATGTGAAACCATCGAGCTGTCTCTTTTTAGAGCATCCCCTGAGATATTGGTCCAGTTGCTCACAGGGGTAACTCACACATTAATCTACCTTTCACTGGTTTTCCCTCCCTTCTGGGTTCCAGTTCTCATTCCATCCCTGTGCTTCCCAGAATTGCCCTCTCAAATAAACTGCTGCTGCTGCTAAGTCGCTTTAGTCATGTCTGACTCTGTGCAACCCCATAGACAGCAGCCCACCAGGCTCCTCTGTCCCTGGATTCTCCAGGCAAGAACACTGGAGTGGGTTGCCATTTCCTTCTCCATCCTCAAATAAACTGCTTGTACATAAATTCTTGTTTCAGGGACTGTTTGCAGTGGGAGCTAAACTATAAAATGTGATTTGAATCCTTTTTTCCCCCATACTCAGGAGCTAATATATATCATCTACGTGAAATGGCACTTTGAGCATATTACACAGGATGAAAGCCACTAGAAAAAATTCAAACAGTAACATTAAGAGAGTTTTTCTCTGATGGAGTGAGAGGAGGGATGGGAGATTTTGCTTTTTATTACATAAATGCCAAAGGGTATGAACAGACCATTTACAAGAGAAAAAGCTAAAACATGTATAAAAATTTCTGAGCTTCCCTAGGAATCAAAGAAATATAATNGGATTCTCCAGGCAAGAACACTGGAGTGGGTTGCCATTTCCTTCTCCATCCTCAAATAAACTGCTTGTACATAAATTCTTGTTTCAGGGACTGTTTGCAGTGGGAGCTAAACTATAAAATGTGATTTGAATCCTTTTTTCCCCCATACTCAGGAGCTAATATATATCATCTACGTGAAATGGCACTTTGAGCATATTACACAGGATGAAAGCCACTAGAAAAAATTCAAACAGTAACATTAAGAGAGTTTTTCTCTGATGGAGTGAGAGGAGGGATGGGAGATTTTGCTTTTTATTACATAAATGCCAAAGGGTATGAACAGACCATTTACAAGAGAAAAAGCTAAAACATGTATAAAAATTTCTGAGCTTCCCTAGGAATCAAAGAAATATAACGATGAGCTACTTTCCACTTACCAATTAGGAAATCCTTAAACACTTGGCTACACAAGTAACAAGGGTGAAGTGAAAGGAACGCTTTCTTTTATACAAGGTGAAGTGAAATAAGCACTTTTTCATACACTGCCAGAGAGATTTTAAACTTACATGATCTTCCTAAAAAAGCAATTGAGTGATTTGGTTAAGAGCATTCATAGTTTTATACCCTCCGACTCTGTTATTTTGTTTCTTGGAACAATTGCAGATGAAGAATCAAAACTACAAACATTTGTCCATAATGCTGAACTGTTATTTACAATTGTGAAAACTAAAGTTATCTAAATACTCAAAATTTAGGGGAATTACAAGTAAATAGTACATATTCATACAATAAAATATTAGAAAGACATTAAATATCATGGTTTTAAAGTGTTTTCATTCACATAGGAAAATACACCTGGTCTAAAAGTGAAGACAGAATATAAAATTAGATATAATTTACTATCTCAAATATCTAAAATGTATCTGTTTTTTACAAAGACAGGAAAAAAAATGCTAAGTAACATTAACATTGTTACATTTTAGCTGGAATCAGACTTTGAAAGAGGACTTCACTGGAAAATTATCTTAATAAGATAATTATTAACCCCAAACTAAACATTTGGGGTTTAGTTCCAATATTGAGATGTACAGGTAACAGATGATGATTTGTAAATTTCTATGTGTGAGAAAAATGGACTAAAAAAAAATTTTTTTTTTTTTTGTTATTGGTACTGAGAAGAGGCAGAGGATGAGGCCATGAGGTGTATGTATGTCATGGCTGTGCCTCGGGACACACCCCCTACCAAACCGTTTGTATAATCCCCTCAACTCACAGAATATGATTTTTGTGACTTTTTTGGTCACCACAGTGTATGCTTTGTACACAGTGTTGCACAGGTTTGTGCAAGGATGCTGGGTCCCAGTCACTGGAATGGTGGGGGTAAGATAAACTTCCAGGAATTAGCTAATGGCTTTGGAGGGGGCTTCCCCTGTGGCTCAGCTGGTAAAGAATCTGCCTGCAATGTGGGAGACCTGGGTTCAATCCCTGGGTTGGGAAGATCCCCTTGAGAAGGGAAAGGCTACCCACTCCACTATTTTGGCCTGGAGAATTCCATACAGTCCATGGGGTC
>SJYA01001964.1:1179267-1200846 GCA_006410615.1 Neotragus moschatus | reverse complement strand
GCTTGCTTCTCATTGGATTTCTCCATTTTCTGTGATGTGATTAGCATCGGTATTACATCTTAACAGCCTTGTGATTAACTTACTTTGGAAAAATTCCAGCAATGCCCTCAGATGCGCTCTTCTTGGTTCATGTACCCATCTCTTTGCAACCATTGTGGTTGAAAGAGCAAATTTCTCCAATGACTCAGCTGTGGAGTGGGAATTAGACCTGATACTAGATTTCAGGAGGTCAAACAAAGCCCATGGGAGAATTCTACAGCTAACTTTGTCCCCACAACACAAACAAGCAAGCAATAAAAAGTCCAAGGTTAACACAAAGAGTACAAAAAAATTGTGATTCAGAAATTTAAAGACCTTTCAGTTGGCTCCAGGAGAAATAGCTGAAACCGTGGACTGAGGCCTGTTAACCCATGAGGCTATGGAGATCAGAGTCTGGGGATGCCTATTTGACAAGCACTGAAGCAGAGTTGTCCACATTCGTAACCTGATAAAGGCATACAAGGTATGTTTCTAATATAGACTGGCGACCAGAGGATCACGCAATACACATTATCAGCACGTAGGAAATCCGCAAAACAAAGCCAATCCACTTCCCCAGCAATGCCGAGATTCTTAAAGTGGCCTTTATCTCCTTAAGACAACTCCCTCATCTTTTCTCTTCTCCCTCTTACCTTTTGTCATCCTTTAAAAAAAAAAAAAAATCCACTTCTTCTATGCCCTTCCACTTGTCTTCAGGTTCTGCTCTTTGCTGGCAGCGCCTTATCACATAAGTTCATCTGTGCTAATGTGTGACATCACCCAGGTAACAGAACCTCTTGTTGACTATTAAGGATAAATCTCCCTGTATCCAAACTCTGTTCCCCTGGGCTGAATTACTTTCCTTTAAAAGCCATCTATTTTTCATTAAAATGCTTGCAAATCCTTCGGGTTATTAGGTTTATGGCAGCCCCATTAAGCAGGACGATAATGATTTATGTAAGAATTTGGGCCAGGATCTTTGTTTTGTTCAATAAAAATGCTCCCGATCTACCCTGCTCTTCTAGCTCCTGTAGCCTTGCATCACAGGAGTGTTTCTCTGTGACTTTAACAATTGCCCTGTTTTGTGTCTCAGGAGGATATCAGTCCTCCTTGGAATTGTTCAAGATTTACAGCCTGGAAAGCCAAGCTATGATGTTCTACCCTCTGCTGAGAAAGAAGCGGGGGCTTTGGATAGGACAGACTTTGATAAAACTTCCAGATCTGCCCATGGTGCACCTTATGAACTTGGGCAAGTCACTTATGAGCTAAAGTTTCCTCGACTGTAAAAGTGGGAATCATACCTCACTGACAGTGTTGTCCTGATTAAAAAAATACTGAGTGAACTCTCTGCCAGGCTGCCGGGTCCATTCCTTGCCTTTCCCCTGCTCTGCATCACAAGTAGGTTGACCCCTGAAAATTGCATTTCACAGGTTCCAAGCTTCTAACTGGAGTCAGCCAAGGGGTTTGGGATTATTCAAAGGGTCTGGGAACCAAGAAATAGTAACCAGATGAGCAGAAAGAGCACATGTACTATTAATTTAAATATATATTGATGGCATTAAGTATCATCTCGTTGAATGGAATGTTTGAGTATTTCATTTAGCCATATGGTGATCAATATTCTGTGGGCTTACAAACAGCTCATACTACTCAACAGCAACACCAACAACAAAAAACCCCAAATGGGTAGAAGACATTTCTCCAAAGAAGAAATTCAGATGGTCAATAAGCACATGAAAAGATGCTCAACATCGCAAGTTATTAGACAAATGCAAATCAAAACTACAATAAGGTACCATCTCACCCTGGGCAGTGTGAGGTCATCCATCATTAAAAATTCTACAGAAAACTAATTCTGGAGAGGGTGTGGCGAAAAGGGAGCCCTCCGACACTGTTGGTGGGAATGTAAATTGCGCAGCCACTGTGGAAAACAGTATGGAGGTTCCGTCAGAAAACTAAAAACAGAATGAGCATGTGATCCAGCAATCCCACTCTGTACAGTGAGTGTAGAGAAAAAGACAGTGACCTGGGCAGTCAGGCAAGAAAAGGGAAATTGATTAGATGGAAACAAGAGGGTAACTGGCCCTTAAGGAGAACCAGTGTCTTCCCTTTCTGACGGAGTCTTTCTTATTTCCCACCAAAGAAAAATTCTCTGAAGGAATGGTTAGTTTTTAGCCTGTAGTTGAGTCCTGTGGTCACATAGCCAGAGGTCTGGAATCTGGTGGTCTCACAGCTTGGAGAAGGTAGGTGCCAGTGAGAAAGCAGAATGTCATACGGGCAATTTGGTCAGCCTCAAGAATCACTGTGATTTTATTCTTTGTTTGTGAGGTCAACATAATGAGCTCTCTTAACAATGAGACCCCATGTGGGCTCCATCACACTCCTGGATATATATCTGGACAAACCATACAAAAAGATGCATGCACCCCTATGTTCACAGCAGCACTACTCACAACAGCCAAGACAGGGAGACAACCTAAATGCCCATCAACACATGAACAGGCGAAGATACGGTGCATATACACAATGAAATACTGCTCAGCACCGGAAAGAACGAAATAAAGCCATTTACAGCAACGTGGAGGCAACTATTCACAGTGAAGTAAGTCAGAAAAGACAAACGTACGATATAGCTTATATGTGGAATCTAAAAGATGACCGAATTGAACCTATGAAACAGAATCAAGGACACAGAGAAGAGACTGGTAGTTGCCGGGGGGTGGGGGTGGGAGAGGGTTGTAGTCTGGAATTAGCAGATGCAAACTGGTACATATAGAATGAATAAACAAGATCCTAGTGTATAGCACATGGGAACTATATTCAGTATCCTGTGATAAAGCATAATGGAAAAGAATATAAAAAGGAATGTATGTGTGTGTATATATGTGTGTGTGTACGTGTGTGTGTATATAACTGAGTCATTTTGCTCTACAGCAGTAATTAACAACGTTGTAGTTCAAATATACTTCAATTAAAAATGAATTGTAAAATATCCTGTGGGTTTCATTCACTACTATTATGCTGATATACAAGTTGAAGGACTAACAGTTTCTGTTTCCCTATATTACTGTAGCAAAAGGTGATATATAATCAAATAGCACCCAAATTCCCCTTTGCCTGATTATTTGCCTTTCCTTTACTGGCAGGTGCATCATGGAAATTGGAAGGATGCTGCCGGTCTGTGGAGCAAAGAATGTTGACCTGAAGCCGTCAGCCACTGTAACCTTGAGGGGCACTGTGGATTTCAAAAAGCAGGATACAGGCCCAGTTAAGGTGCATATCAAAGGAATAATTTCAATAAGCCCCAACTCTCACGCCTTTCCATACATAGTAAAGCACTAAACTATTAACTTGAGATGTCTGTTATTTTTGTGATTAGCAGTAATATTTCTGTTTGACTACATGTTTGGGTTTCCCAGGTGGTGTTAGTGGTAAAGAACTCACCTGCCAATGCAGGAAACATGAGATACGGGTTCAATCCCGGGGTCGGGAAGATCCCCTGAAGGAGGGCAGGGCAACCCACTCCAGTATTCTTGCCTGGAGAATTCCATGGACAAGGAACCTGGTGTGCTAAGGTCCATAGGGTCGCACAGAGTCAGACATTACTGAAGTGACTTAGCATGCACGTGTTTGCTTTTTTCAAGCAAAAACTCCTATATATTCTAGCTTTTCTCTTACCTCTTTGAAACAGTTTCTCAGAGCTGAGAGACTGTATTCTGGGCTATTGTCCTCAGTAAGTCTGCCAAAATAATTCTCAACTTTCAGGTTGTGGATTTTCCTTTCTATCAATAGACAGGACCCTATTGGAATACTTTATCATCATAAAGCCCTGCTTTACTTGCTCTCAGCTCATGGCAACAATGGCCACCCAGCCTTCTGAGACAGCTACCTCAGAGTCACTGTGGGCCCTTCACAGTCTCTCCCTGCCACGCCTGACTCATTTTGAGAGCATCTTCACCGAAGCCTTGTATTCCCCACTGTCATGATCTCAGACCAGGGCTTTCCCAACTTCAGCGCTGCTCACATTTTGGACTGGGTAATTCATCCTGTGGCAGCTGTCCTGTGCTTTGTGGCATGTTCAGCAGCACCCCTGGCCTAGCGCCAGTAGCACTCACCTACTAATGCAATCCAAATGTCCCCAGATATGGCCCAGTGTCTTCTCAGGGGACACAAGTGTCCCCAGCTACCAATCACGGTCTTAGACTAGAATCTGGAGACTATTGAGAGAGCCTTTTACCTGAGACCTCCCTGTCGTTAATAGATTGAGTTTAATCTCTAATACAGTGTATGAAGGTCTTGACAGCATGTGAAATCTTTTGAAAACTAGCTCTAACTTCTCTGTTCCTTAATTTCAAGTGTCCTATGACCTGATCTTAGTGAAAAAAAAAAAAAATTCTGCTCATACTTCCGAACCTTTCTAGGCCTTGGCACTTTTGCAGAGGTGGTTCCATCAGTTAGGATGCTTGGTGCACCTTTCTTTTGGCAAACTCCTGCTCATCCCTAAATGCTCAGGTGAAATACACCACTGTTACCATTTCCTGATGACTCCAGGCATAATTACTAACTGTCACTATTAACCAAGCTCTGAATGACAAGTTCCGTCTAGCCAAAGCTATGGTTTTTCCAGCAGTCGTGTATGGATGTGAGAGTTGTACTATAAAGAAAGCTGAGCACCAAAGAATTGATGCTTTTGAACTGTGGAGTTGGAGAAGACTCCTGAGAGTCCCTAGGATTGTAAGGAAATCAAACCAGTCAGTCCTAAAGGAGATCAGTCCTGGGTGTTCATTGGAAGGACTGATGCTGAAGCTGAAACTCCAATACTTTGGTCACTTGATGCGAAGAACTGACTCACTGGAAAAGATACTGATGCTAGAGAAGATGGAGGGCAGGAAGGCAACAACAGAGGATTAGATGGTTGGATATCAACACTGACTCAATGGATATGAGTTTGAGCAAGCTCTGGGAGTTGATGATGGACAGGGAAGCCTGGCATGCTACAGTCCATGGGGTCGCAGAGAGTCAGACACAACTGAACAACTTAACTGAAATGAAAATGACCCCATCTCCAGGTGACATCTGATGAGTTGCAAGCTGGGTTAAAACCTGAGATTCTTCCCTTAAAGAGTTTTTTACTTGGGAACAGAACACATCATATCTTTGTCTTTCTGGTGCCTGAAGCTAGCTGGATACTATAAAAAACAACTTGGAAGCTTTTGTTAGGAAAAATAAGGAGAGAAAAAAAGACATTGATGTGCAAGAAGGAGGGAAAATATGAGGTCCTGATGAAATCCAAGACCCTAGTTCTGTATTCCTAAGACCCAATGTGTTGATGAGATTCTAAAATTTTTTAATACATCCTCCTTTTTGCTTTAGTTAGCTTGAGTTTGGCTACTGGCACTCCCTAGCAAGCATCCTACAATAGGGCTTCACCATGACAGAAGAAAAAGAGGCCATTTTTTACTGGTCTCAAAACAAACAAGATCAAAATTTAAGACAGTGACTAGGGACTTCCCTGGTGATCCAAGTAGTTAAGAATCTGCCTTTCAATTCAGTGGATATGGGTCAATCCCTGGTCAGGGAAATAAGATCCCCCATGCTTCAGGGCAACTAAACCCAAGTGCCACAACTACAGAGAAGTCTGCAAGCCAAAACTAAGACCTGATACAGCCAAATAAATAAATCCCTTAAAAAAGATAATGACTTATTAAATGAGATCCTATCCTGTCTCACCAGACATATTCAGGCAGAGGGGAAAATCTGCAATTTTACTTCAAATGCTCACTCTTATTAAACCAGGAGACTTTTAAAAAAGATTTGCAAATTTCCCATTACTTAACCTTTGAAGTCTCAAATCAATTTTCAGGGTTCTTGTGAAAATTTAAACATTTATCATGACTGGTTTCTAGCTTCTACCTTATCCCCACTCTCCAACCTTTTCTTTATATATAAATTTGACTTATTTCCCCATGTTGTAACAAAGATGTTTGAACAAAGATCAAGAACATATATTTTCTAACCTCTTGCCACCTTGCTGATGGTTTGGGAGTTAAAATATTTTAATTACTTGTGGTTTTGGTAAGAATAAAAGTGTGTTATATCAAGATGAATATATTTTCAGTTTAAAAACCAAACTAAAGAAATAGGACATGTACCCCAAACAATGAAAACTAGTAAAGCTAAGTATAATATGGTGAGCCTCTTGACATGGATCTGTGGGCTGCCAAATGAAGCACTGGATTAAAAAACAATTTTGCATGTGCTTAACCCATCTACAACTGGCTCTCGAAAGGCCTTTTCTTTACTGCCCAGATAGGAAGCACTTAGAATTTTTTCTTTTTTAAAGTTTTTATTTTGTATTGAAGTATAGCCAATTAACAATGTTATGAGAGTTTTAGGTGGACAGCAAAGGGACTCAGCCACACACATACATGTACCCATTCTCCCCGTAAACTCCCCTCTCATCCAGGCTACTACATAACACTGAGCAGAGATCCATGTGCTATACAGTAAGTCCTGTTGGTTACTTATTTTAAATATAGTAGTGTGTATATATAGCAGGGACTTAGCTTTTATTCTCAAACTCTAGCACAGGGCTTGTCTATTTGTAGATGTCCAATAAACTTTGCTTGAATGAAGAAAAACATCCCAGGCTCCTGACAGCTCTGTTGCTCGGCCTATGTCAAGGTTATAGTCATTATCCTTCTATTAATCAAAGCCCAGTTCAGAAAACAGAGACTGTGTTATATATTTCAGACAGAGGGGATTTAATACTACATGAGGACTCTGAAGTAAGTCAGAGGTAACATCTCCATGAAGAAGTCACTCCACCCTTGCCCCCTAGAGCCAGGGTAATAGGGTTAGCTTGCAGCTCAGAGCAGAGATCATGAGGAGTTGATCAGAACTTTGAAGAGGAGCAGTGCCCAGTGTGGTAGCCACTAGAGTCTATGAGGGGCTGCAAGGGGGTTGATTCTGGTAGCACCCAAGGAAGCTGGGAACAAGAGCAACTGCTCGCGCTGAAGCAAAGCTGTCAGGAAGAGGAACAAAGCACAGAAATCGTTTCTATTTGTTCCTCCTTCCAATCTCCCTCTAGCTCAGTGTTTCTCCACTAGGAGTGGATTTTGTTCTCCAGGAGACACTGGCAATGTTTGAAGACATTCTTGGCTGGTGCAGGATCTACTGTAGAGACCAGGAAACCTGCTAAACTTTCTACAGTTCAGGGTCCCCTGCTCTGTCTAGACAGTGGAAACACCCCCAACAAAGAATTATACAGCCTGGAAGATGATGGCACCAAGATGGTGATACAGATGGTCCCTGACTTAGCTCCCCCTCCCAAGGAACACAGCTAACAACTATCCAGGAAAAAGACACTACTGAAAAAATCCTAGAACACTTGAGTGAGGCCTCAACTAGAGAACATGGCAGGCAGAGCTGATGGTTCTAAGAAAAGCCAGTGGCAGCACTGGGCCATGGGACTTGAAGAGTGATCTGGCTTAACCACTTAAGGAGCTGGGTTATGGCAAGACCACAGACAGTGAGCCTTCCTGAACTTAAGTTCAGCTTCCTGCTGCACCTGGTGGTTGGGGGTGGTGGTGGCTAGTTTAGAGCTCTACTCATTGCTGAGNAGATCAGTCCTGGGTGTTCATTGGAAGGACCGATGCTGAAGCTGAAACTCCAATACTTTGGTCACTTGATGCGAAGAACTGACTCACTGGAAAAGATACTGATGCTAGAAAAGATGGAGGGCAGGAAGGCAACAACAGAGGATTAGATGGTTGGATATCAACACTGACTCAATGGATATGAGTTTGAGCAAGCTCTGGGAGTTGATGATGGACAGGGAAGCCTGGCATGCTACAGTCCATGGGGTCGCAGAGAGTCAGACACAACTGAACAACTTAACTGAAATGAAAATGACCCCATCTCCAGGTGACATCTGATGAGTTGCAAGCTGGGTTAAAACCTGAGATTCTTCCCTTAAAGAGTTTTTTACTTGGGAACAGAACACATCATATCTTTGTCTTTCTGGTGCCTGAAGCTAGCTGGATACTATAAAAAACAACTTGGAAGCTTTTGTTAGGAAAAATAAGGAGAGAAAAAAAGACATTGATGTGCAAGAAGGAGGGAAAATATGAGGTCCTGATGAAATCCAAGACCCTAGTTCTGTATTCCTAAGACCCAATGTGTTGATGAGATTCTAAAATTTTTTAATACATCCTCCTTTTTGCTTTAGTTAGCTTGAGTTTGGCTACTGGCACTCCCTAGCAAGCATCCTACAATAGGGCTTCACCATGACAGAAGAAAAAGAGGCCATTTTTTACTGGTCTCAAAACAAACAAGATCAAAATTTAAGACAGTGACTAGGGACTTCCCTGGTGATCCAAGTAGTTAAGAATCTGCCTTTCAATTCAGTGGATATGGGTCAATCCCTGGTCAGGGAAATAAGATCCCCCATGCTTCAGGGCAACTAAACCCAAGTGCCACAACTACAGAGAAGTCTGCAAGCCAAAACTAAGACCTGATACAGCCAAATAAATAAATCCCTTAAAAAAGATAATGACTTATTAAATGAGATCCTATCCTGTCTCACCAGACATATTCAGGCAGAGGGGAAAATCTGCAATTTTACTTCAAATGCTCACTCTTATTAAACCAGGAGACTTTTAAAAAAGATTTGCAAATTTCCCATTACTTAACCTTTGAAGTCTCAAATCAATTTTCAGGGATCTTGTGAAAATTTAAACATTTATCATGACTGGTTTCTAGCTTCTACCTTATCCCCACTCTCCAACCTTTTCTTTATATATAAATTTGACTTATTTCCCCATGTTGTAACAAAGATGTTTGAACAAAGATCAAGAACATATATTTTCTAACCTCTTGCCACCTTGCTGATGGTTTGGGAGTTAAAATATTTTAATTACTTGTGGTTTTGGTAAGAATAAAAGTGTGTTATATCAAGATGAATATATTTTCAGTTTAAAAACCAAACTAAAGAAATAGGACATGTACCCCAAACAATGAAAACTAGTAAAGCTAAGTATAATATGGTGAGCCTCTTGACATGGATCTGTGGGCTGCCAAATGAAGCACTGGATTAAAAAACAATTTTGCATGTGCTTAACCCATCTACAACTGGCTCTCGAAAGGCCTTTTCTTTACTGCCCAGATAGGAAGCACTTAGAATTTTTTCTTTTTTAAAGTTTTTATTTTGTATTGAAGTATAGCCAATTAACAATGTTATGAGAGTTTTAGGTGGACAGCAAAGGGACTCAGCCACACACATACATGTACCCATTCTCCCCGTAAACTCCCCTCTCATCCAGGCTACTACATAACACTGAGCAGAGATCCATGTGCTATACAGTAAGTCCTGTTGGTTACTTATTTTAAATATAGTAGTGTGTATATATAGCAGGGACTTAGCTTTTATTCTCAAACTCTAGCACAGGGCTTGTCTATTTGTAGATGTCCAATAAACTTTGCTTGAATGAAGAAAAACATCCCAGGCTCCTGACAGCTCTGTTGCTCGGCCTATGTCAAGGTTATAGTCATTATCCTTCTATTAATCAAAGCCCAGTTCAGAAAACAGAGACTGTGTTATATATTTCAGACAGAGGGGATTTAATACTACATGAGGACTCTGAAGTAAGTCAGAGGTAACATCTCCATGAAGAAGTCACTCCACCCTTGCCCCCTAGAGCCAGGGTAATAGGGTTATCTTGCAGCTCAGAGCAGAGATCATGAGGAGTTGATCAGAACTTTGAAGAGGAGCAGTGCCCAGTGTGGTAGCCACTAGAGTCTATGAGGGGCTGCAAGGGGGTTGATTCTGGTAGCACCCAAGGAAGCTGGGAACAAGAGCAACTGCTCGCGCTGAAGCAAAGCTGTCAGGAAGAGGAACAAAGCACAGAAATCGTTTCTATTTGTTCCTCCTTCCAATCTCCCTCTAGCTCAGTGTTTCTCCACTAGGAGTGGATTTTGTTCTCCAGGAGACACTGGCAATGTTTGAAGACATTCTTGGCTGGTGCAGGATCTACTGTAGAGACCAGGAAACCTGCTAAACTTTCTACAGTTCAGGGTCCCCTGCTCTGTCTAGACAGTGGAAACACCCCCAACAAAGAATTATACAGCCTGGAAGATGATGGCACCAAGATGGTGATACAGATGGTCCCTGACTTAGCTCCCCCTCCCAAGGAACACAGCTAACAACTATCCAGGAAAAAGACACTACTGAAAAAATCCTAGAACACTTGAGTGAGGCCTCAACTAGAGAACATGGCAGGCAGAGCTGATGGTTCTAAGAAAAGCCAGTGGCAGCACTGGGCCATGGGACTTGAAGAGTGATCTGGCTTAACCACTTAAGGAGCTGGGTTATGGCAAGACCACAGACAGTGAGCCTTCCTGAACTTAAGTTCAGCTTCCTGCTGCACCTGGCGGTTGGGGGTGGTGGTGGCTAGTTTAGAGCTCTACTCATTGCTGAGTGCAGCTCCCTCCTGCTTCTGACCAGAAAGCCCCAGGGAACACTTGGAGGCTGCATGGGTGGTAGGGAGCTAATTCACAGTCCTGCTCACTCCTCAGTGTAGCTCCTGGCCCTGCCTGACTGCAAGACTGCCTGGAAGGGAAAGTAAAAATGTGTCTTCAGACAAAAGAAAATGAAAACACAACATATACCACCTGATGGAATACAGCAAAAGCAATTTTAAGAGGAAAGTTGATAGGGATAAATGCCAAAATTAAGAAACCAAAAAAGATCTCAAACAAATGCCCCAACTCTATGCCTTGAGGAACTACAAAAAGAATAATCTGAGCCCAGACATGGCAGAAGGAGAACAATAATAAGGGTTAGAGCAAAAATAAATGAAATAGAACAGAAAAACAAGAGAAAAGATTTTAAAACATCAACAGTTAGTTCTTTTTTTTAAGAGAAGACAAACTTACAGATAGACTAACCAAGGAAAAAAGAGAGGACTATAATCAAACTGTGAATAAAAAAGGAGACATTACAACTGATACCCAGAAATTGAAAGTGTCATAAGAGATATTATGAACAACTATACTCTGTTTCACTGGGGCCAAACAATGTCTCCTGACATTGTACAGGAGACAGGGATCAAGACCATTCCCAAGAAAAAAAAATGCAAAAAAGCAAAATGGCTGTCTGAGGAGGCCTTACAAATAGCTGTGAATAGAAGAGAAGCGAAAAGCAACAGAGAAAAGGAAAGATATAAGCATCCGAATGCAGAGTTCCAAAGAATAGCAAGGAGAGATAAGAAAGCCTTCCTCAGTGATCAGCGCAAAGAAATAGAGGAAAACAATAGAATGGGAAAGACTAGAGATCTCTTCAAGAAAATCAGAGATACCAAGGGAACATTTCATGCAAAGATGGGCACAATAAAGGACAGAAATGGTATGGACCTAACAGAACCAGAAGAGATTAAGAAGAGGTGGCAAGAATACACAGGAGAACTATACAAAAAATATCTTCACAACATAAATAATCACAATGGTGTGATCACTCACCTAGAGCCACTCACCTATAGACATCCTGGAATGTGAAGTCAAATCAGCCTTAGGAAGCATCACTATGAACAAACCTAGTGGAGGTGATGGAATTCCAGTTAAACTATTTCAAACCCTAAAAGATGATACCGTGAAAGTGGCTCTATTCCAGCAAATTTGGAGAACTCAGCAGTGGCCACAGGACTGGAATAGGTCAATTTTCATTCCAGTCCCAAAGAAAGGCAATGCCAAAGAATGCTCAGACTACTGGACAATTGCACTCATCTCACACACTAGCCAAGTAATGCTCAAAATTATCCAAGCCAGGCTTCAATGGTACATGAACTGTGAACTTCCAGATGTTCAAGCTCGTTTCAGAAAAAGCAGAGGAACCAGAGATCAAATTGCCAACATCCGCTGGATCATCAAAAAAGCAAGAGAGTTCCAGAAAAACATCTATTTCTGCTTTATTGACTATAACAAAACCTTTGACAGTGTGGATCACAATAAACTGTGGAAAATTCTGAGAGAGATGGGCCTACTAGACCACCTGACCTGCCTCTTGAGAAATCTGTATGCAGGTCAGGAAGCAACAGTTAGAACAGTTAGGACATGGAACAAAAGATTGGTTCCAAATGGGGAAAGGAGTACGTCAAGGCTGTATATTGTCACTGTTTATTTAACTTATATGCAGAGTACATCATGAGACATGCTGGACNGTAATGCTCAAAATCCTCAAAGCCAGGCTTCAGCAATATGTGCACCGTGAACTTCCAGATGTTCAAGCTCGTTTCAGAAAAAGCAGAGGAACCAGAGATCAAATTGCCAACATCCGCTGGATCATCAAAAAAGCAAGAGAGTTCCAGAAAAACATCTATTTCTGCTTTATTGACTATAACAAAACCTTTGACAGTGTGGATCACAATAAACTGTGGAAAATTCTGAGAGAGATGGGCCTACTAGACCACCTGACCTGCCTCTTGAGAAATCTGTATGCAGGTCAGGAAGCAACAGTTAGAACAGTTAGGACATGGAACAAAAGATTGGTTCCAAATGGGGAAAGGAGTACGTCAAGGCTGTATATTGTCACTGTTTATTTAACTTATATGCAGAGTACATCATGAGACATGCTGGACTGGAAGAAACACAAGCTGGAATCAAGATTGGTGGGAGAAATATCAATAAACCTCCGATATGCAGATGACACCATCCTTATGGCAGAACGCAAAGAACTAAAGAGCCTCTTGATGAAAGTGAAAGGAGAGAGTGAAAATGTTGGCTTAAAGCTCAACATTCAGAAAACAAAGATCATGGCATCTGGTCCCATCACTTTATGCCAAAGAGATGAGGAAACAGTGCAAACAGTGACAGACTTTATTTTTATGGGGGCTCCAAAATCACTGCAAATGGTGATTGCAGCTATGAAATTAAAAGACATTTGCTCCTTGGAACAAAAGTTATGACCAACCTGGACAGTATATTAAAAAGCATAGATATTACTTTGCCAGCAAAGGTCCATCTAATCAAGGCTATCATTTTTCTAGTAGTCATGTATGGATGTGAGCGTTGGACTATAAAGAAAGCTGAGCCCTGAGGAACTGATTCTTTTGAACTTTGGCATTGGAGAAGACTTGAGAGTCCTTTGGATAGAAAGGAAATCCAACCAGTCCATCCTAAAGGAAATCAGTCCTGGGTGTTCATTGGAAGGACTGATGTTGAAGCTGAAACTCCAATACTTTGGCCACCTGATACGAAGAAATGAGTCCTTGGAAACGATCCTGATTCTGGGAAAGAGTGAGGGCAGGAGGAGAAGGGGACAACAGAGGATGAGATGGTTGGATGGCATCACCAACTCAATGGACATGAGTTTGAGTAAACTCTGGGACTTGCTGTTGGACAGTGAGGTCTGGTATGCTGCAGTCCATGGGGTCACAAAGTGTCAGACATGACTGAGTGACTGAACTGAACTGATACTCGATAGAGAGGGTAGAGCACTGAAACATGATGCTTTTGAACTGTGGTGTTGGAGAAGATTCAAGGAGATCCAACCAATCCATTTTGAAGGAAATCAACTTTGGAATATTCATTGGAAGAACTGATCCTGAAGCTGAAGCTCTAATACTTTGGCTACCTGATATGAAGACTTGACTCACTGGAAAAGACCCTGATGTTCGAAAGATTGAGGGCAGGAGAAGGGGGTGACAGAGGATGAAATGGGGAGATGGCAGCACCAACTCAATGGACATGAGTCTGAGCCAACCGTGGGAGACTGTGAAGGACAGGGAAGGCTGGAGTGCTGGAGTTCATGGGGTCTCAAACTGTCAGACATGACTTAGTGATTGAACAATAACAAAACATATTCCATCAAACTAGACAACCGAGAAGACACTGAAATTTTCTTAAACCTACAATCTACCTACACTGAATCAGGAAGATATAGAAAAGCTGACCAGACATGTTCAGTTCAGTTGCTCAGTCATATCCGAATCTTCGCGACCCAATGAACTGCAACACGCCAGGCTTCCCTATCCATCACCAACTCCCAGAGTCTACCCAAACCCATGTCCATCGAGTCAGTGATGCCATCCAGCCATCTCATCCTCTGTCGTCCCCTTCTCCTCCTGCCCGCAATCTTTCCCATCTTCAGGGTCTTTTCAAATGAGTCAGCTCTTTGCATGAGATGGCCAAAGTATTAGAGTTTCCACTTCAACATCAGTCCTTCCAATGAACACCCAGGACTCATCTCCTTTAGGATGGACTGGTTGGATCTCCTTGTAGTCCAAGGGACTCTCAAGAGTCTTCTCCAACACCACAGTTCAAAAGCATCAATTCTTCAGTGCTCAGCTTTCTTTATAGTCCAAATCTCACATCCATACATGATGACTGGAAAAATCATAGCCTTGACTAGATGGACCTTTGTTGACAAAGTAATGTCTCTGCTTTTTAATATGCTGTCTAGGTTGGTCATAACTTTCCTTCCAAGGAGTAAGCATCATTTAATTTCATGGCTGCAATCACCATCTGCAGTGATTTTGGAGCCCAGACATGTTACTAGTAAGGAAATTTATCAGTAATCAAAAATTTTCCAAAGAAAAAAATTCCAGGACCAGACAGCCTTGCTGGCGAATTTTACCAAGTATTAAAAGATCTAACACTAATCATTTATAAACTCTTCAAAAATATCAAACACTACCAAACAAATTTTACAAGGCCAGCATTAACCTGATACCAAACATAGAAAAGTACACTCCAATAAAGACAACTAGAGCCAAAATACTTGATGAATGTAGATGCAAAAAACTCAATAAAATACTAGCAAAACAAATTCAGCAGCACATTAATAGGATCTTAAACAATGATCAAATGAGATTTATCCCTGGGATACAAGGATGATTTAACATATGCAAATGAATACACATAATACGTCACATTAACAGAATTAAAGAAAAAAACATATGATCATGTCAATAGGTATAGAAAAGCATTTGACAAAATTCAACATCTGTTGATGATAAAAACCCAACGAATTAAGTATAGAAGAAATGTACCTTAATATAATGAAAGACACACATGATAAGTCCACAGCTGATATCATATTCTTTATCCAAGTTTCCACATATGCAGAGTCAACCAACTTCCGATTGTGTAGCACTGTATGTAGTATTTATTGATTAAAAAATCTGCATATAAGTGGGCCCACACAGTTCACATCTGTATTGTGAAAGGGTCAACTATATTTGTGCGTGCATGTGTGTGTGTTTGTGTACATATGTAGCATAACCTAAATGAAAGGAGATAACAAGGCAGTTTGAAAGTGAAGTTTGCAGTGTCCTAGCCCCATAATATATGTCAGAGTCAAGCTTAAAAGGAAGCCAAAATGGCAAATGTAGTAAAAGCAAAACCCAAGAACAATGGGGATCAAGTGGAAGGAAGAAATGTTTCAGTTTATACATTTTTATTGCTGAAAAGAGCATTGGAAACTTGTTACTCTAATCTTAATCATTTTATAGTAAGAAGATCAAACCTCAGAGAAGCAAAATGAAGGAAGGAAGAAAATGTCTTTGACAGCAAATTTACAGATGAAAGAGTTGAAGAATATTTTATATCCATTTCAGACATGAATTTTTTGTACTTACATTAGAAAAACAAATGAATATCTGAAAAGATTTAACATAAGCCTTTTAAGTGACATAAATTTGTAGAAATATAAAGTTTCTATCAGTATTTTTAGGACTATTTGAAGAAAGTGAAAAGGATCTGTTAAAAATATAGGGTTAAAGGTTTTGGTTAGAGTTGCTATTCTTAAGAGTTGTTCATATAAAATTGTAAAAAAATATCTGAGTTTGACTTTTGGTTAAGATTACACATACAAGTGATACCACACAACTTTTGTCTTTCTTTGTCTGGAGTATTTCACTCAGGATAATGTCCTCAGGTATCATCCACATTATTGGTGGGAAAGTGAAGAATTAACTTACTTTACAAAACAGTATTTTCCCTGGATAAAGACACCAAAAAATACGTACAAGTTCAATATCTTAGCCAACAAATGTTTTTCATGGCATTGCTAATTAAAAAACCACTTTATGTATCTAGGGAGGCTCAGTAAGTAAATATATTGTAAAGAAAGCCAAATTTTTCACTACTGGAGAAAGAAGTTACAAATAAGGAAAGGAGGAAGGCTAGAATACTTTGAGATACTGGTGCAAACCTATTGCTTTTTAATACATGTACTCAAATAGACATAGAAATAAATTTGTTACATGTATGTTCATGCACTAGTATGTGTGCAACTAAGCTCTGTCTGCCGAGAGGGTCTGAAACAAATGACAACTCATGACAATGATTATGCTTAGCATTCAAGTCTTGCTTCCTGTGTACCATTCTCCAATATAATGGAACCAGGGCTCCTGGAAAAAGTGCTTGATTCCAAGACCGGGATATGTAAAATGCAAGACTAACACAGAACATCTTATGGTTGCAGAAAATAAAGAAATACTTGATAAAAGATGCAGAGAGTGTCAAGTTGAAAACTACTGGAGAAAGTCTGAAAGAGCTCCCAATGACCAAAGCTGGAACAATTTGAGTAACCAAAAATAACAATAGTATTAGATTATATTTTAAAGAACAGAATACATGAGTTCATGCACATAGAAATACATTCTTGAATAAATAATAAATGAAGGCAAAGGGACAGCTCTTCCTTCAGAAGAATTCCGAGTAATAAGTGTAGAAGAAATGAGAAAAATAGAAAATCATTATGAAAAGACTGCAGTAATAATTGTTATAGGCAAGAACCATCACTCAGTGCTACAATTTGTGCTCTAGTGTTTGAAAAGATGTAAGATATTTGCTCAGTCTCAAATTAAACCCCTGCCAGGATATTAATTATAAAATAAAAAATTGAAGTATCCCAATACCATGCTATTCTTGCCAAAAAATGTACCACTTCAATTTAATCTGGAGAAAACACCAGAAAAATTTAAGGGATGTTGTACAAAATAACTGACCAGTGCTCTTCAAAGTGTCAAGGTCATAATAAACAAGGAGAGACTATTAACAGTCACCAATTTTACAGATTTACTGTTCTACCTATCTACCTAGAATTTCTTCAGATTGTTGACAAATCTACAATCATGGCAGATTTTAACATATCTTTCAGTAATCAATCAATTTTAAAAAACTTAGCATTGCTTGATGAAGTATTTTTTAAATAGCTGCTTCAAAATCTTTTTCAGATACTTTCAACATCTCTGTTATCTTGGCATTGGCATCAATGTATTGTCTTTTCTCTAAGTGGGGTGGGAAAGAGTAGAACTCACTATTTTGCAGGTGGAATCAGCAAGTCTTGATGATTTTGTTTGCATTTCAAGTACATATGGAGCAAGGATGGAGAGGAAGAGGAGTGAGGAGGCAGGTAGCCTCAACAAATTTCCAAGATCTTTGGCTTGGAAGACTGGGTACACTTCAGCAGCATTTACTGAAACTGGATGTAAAAAGGAAGAACAGAAAATGATGAATTTGTTTTTCCCTATGTGGAGGTTGAGATGCTATGGGACAACCATCTAGAGATATCTGACAGGCAGTTGGGTATTTAAGCCTGAGCTCACAGAAAAGAGCAGACATAGAAATACAACTTGTGGACTATTTTTGCCTAGCTAGTGCTTACAGTGGTAAAATATAGTTTAGAATGGTTGATCAAAGAAACTATAATGAGACCAGAAATATTTCAGCGAGTGGACAGAAAAGGGGGTTAATAGAGATTTAAAAGGAGAAAGTTCAGAATGTGTGACTGAAGTCCACAGAGTAGAAGAGTTTCAAGAAAGGGAGGATTGCCCCCAAGCAGACGCACCAGAATAGCCCAGTAAGATAATGACAGAAAGGGGCTGTGGTCAATGGTGGCATTCACTGGATTCCTTATCTTGGTGAAAGCAGAAAAAGATCAGTGGATTATGGAATGAAAACGATGCGAGCAAGTGGACTTAATAAGTGTATCCACTGTTTCTTCAATCTTGGTTTAAAAAGGAATGAAAGAAGAAATGAGGCATTTAGTGAAAAGCATACGGAAGAAAACTGTGGCGGGATGTGGATGTGGTGGGAGATACTTCTCTAAGCAATCGTTGGTATTTGTTTTATCTCACAGGCCTAGAGCTTCATCTTGGAAAGTGATAATGGGCTGCAAGTCTTTAGCAACTAAAGCCCAAGTAATATAAAACCACAGATAGATCTTTGAGAAGCCCAAATCTCCAGAGCTGCTACTTGAAAACAAAAATTCTCCATTAATATTGACCTGCTGTTGCCATGCAAAAGGAGTCAGAGGTAGCTAAGGCTTTGTAAATTAAAAGTAACCCCTTGAATCTCCTCTTGTACACCCCGCAGGACATGGGTACAGACTGTTTCGCTGTCTGAGCTCATTAATCGAAAGCGGACTGCTGCCCTCATCTCCCGCCACATCCCTGGTGGCCATCACATGTTAGGAACGCTAAATAGACCTACTCCCAGGCCGAGGCTTCCTTTCTCCCACCGCCTGTTAAGAATAGCAACTGTACATGATGCTGTCTTCCTGGTTTCTTTCTCCTGCTGCTCTCAGTGTTGTTTATAACATGGGTTCAATTAGTTTCCTCGATCCTTCTAGGAGGAAGCTGATTTTCTAAGGATGCTCTGATTATTAAAAACAGAATCTCAGCAGCACAACGCCATATCTACAAGAAACTATACTCCAACTCAAAATTCTTTCACGGCATAATTTTTTTCTGGTGTTAGAGAAGCTACCGCATTATTGGATGCCGTTGCTTTCGAAAGTGGTAGATTCAGCCTGTGAAAGTAGAAAAGAAAAGTTCTACTTTCTGTCTCATTCTTTTGTTCTAGCAAAAATAGTTTATTTACCTAGACTTAGCATGGTGGTGTTGACAGAGTGTTCCAAATACTGATTATTGCCTCCAAACCAACAGTTGTCTATAAAGGTGTTAGCAAGGAAAGAACCAAATGTGAACGCTTAGTTTTAGATGATAACACCATGGAGATGTTGTCATTGGATAGGAAGGGGCAGACACGATGGTACCATCTACCTCTCCACCCCTCAACAGCCTAAAAGGGAGCCAGGGTACTAATTTACAAATTAAAAAAAAAATGGATGAGAAAATGAAAAAATTTAGGCTATTTAATCTGTATAACAGAAATATAATGGGGACAAAGTGACTTTGTGAATAACTACCCACATAAACCTGAATGGTGATGACTCCAAAGAAAATCTGGGTAATCACTGAACTATTGTGCATTTAACATGTGGGGCAAATTCTGTATGTACTAGAAAATTATGCTGTACAGAGAAACAAATGTGCTGAAGAACCAGACCATTCATTAAAGGGTGCATTTTACGTCAAGATTTCATGATGTAGATTGTATACAAACTTTGAGTGCATAGATGGAGCACCTAAAAAGTTCAGCGTATTTCCTAAGTATCATAAAGCATTTGAATAAATAGAATTGGGGGGGAAATAAATACTTGGGGTAAATAACCTTGGATAATTTAGAGGAGATCTGTTATTTATTTTTACCTTAAAATTTAAAGCTTAGCAATTTATTTCTTTTAATGTACAAATTGACAAGGGAATTTGAAGTAAAGCATTACTCATTCTCTTTAGATGTTCTTTTCTTGCCCAAGTAACTAAGTATGGACTTAAGTAACTACTTATGGAATTATTCAGGATGGAAGTGATTATTTCTATTGTTATTTCTTAAGAGATAAACGCTGTGTGAGAAAGCAGTGTTGGCATGTTGACTGCTTCTGAATTGAAGTAAATGTTTTGGAAATGACCAATCAAGGGATCTTAACTCCTCATTTACAGTATTTGCAGAGATGGTCAAAGGAAAACACTGTCTCTTGATCGTGGACTTTTGTAAATTAAAAACAAGAAAAACAATGTGTGACTGGAGAAGACAAGGCACACGATGAAGAAAACCAGGCAACTTCTCTTCATAAACCACCAAGAAAGTAGGAGCAATAAGACTTGAAGAGTTGGGCCTAACTAGAGCTCTTGTTGGAGAAGGCAATGAAGACCCACTCCAGTACTCTGGCCTGGAAAATCCCATGGATGGAGGAGCCTGGTGGGCTGCAGTCCATGGGGTCACTGAGAGTCGGACGTGACTGAGAGACTTCACTTTCACTTTTCACTTTCATGCACTGGAGAAGGAAATGGCAACCCACTCCAGTGTTCTTGCCTGGAGAATCCCAGGGACCAGGGAGCCTGGTGGGCCGCTGTCTATGGGGTCGCACAGAGTCGGACACGACTGAAGTGACTTAGCAGCAGCAGCAGCAGCAGAGCTAATGTTACATCAAACTATATTGAGAAATCAGTTTGACTTATTTTAGGAAGTCAATAATTGATCAATTGTTAGTGTGATACTGGTAGGGAGTTTGGAATTGTGCTGAGTTATGTATACAATACCTCATTTCATTTTTTAATTCAATATATACTTATTGTGTACCAATCAAACTGTAGACACTGTCCTTGTAGGTTAGGGTAGAGTAACAGAAAGACAGGAACCTTACATTTGAGTTGGAAAGACATACAAGAAAAAGTGAATGAATAAACAAAGTGGTTTTAGATATACTAAACTGTGGGGGCAATAGAGTCATGTGATAAGAAGTAACTTGAGAGAGGAAGTTACTATGCATAGGCTGCTTGGGGAACGTCTCTTGGTATAGGTGACATTTGGGCTGAGATCCAAAGGCTGCAAATGAGCTAGCTGGGTAGACAGCCAAAGAGGAAGAACATTCCAGGCAATTGCCCCGAATGAAGGAAGGTTCCTCTTCCAAAGTTCCTCAATGAGGCATTTGGGATAGTTGGATGAGATGTGATTGGAAAGGCAGAGGCCAGAATAGGCAGATAGATGGATCTTTCATGGCAATAAGTCTAGATTTTATACAAAATGACATGGAAATCCTCTGAAGATCTGGTTTAGGTTTTAAACTGTTGATTGGTGTGTCTGAGGAGAAGAACAGGTTATAGAGAAAAGTTAGGAGGCTATTGTAACAGCCCAGGTGAAAAATGGTGGTGGCTTTGGGCTAGGACAGTGGCAATGGAGATGCAATGGATACAGACTGAGGTGATTTTAGAGGGAAAAACATCAAGCTTCCCCTTCCTTTCATCTATGCTTTCCATTCTTCATCTCCCACCACTATGACCATCTGAACTGATTTTCATCTTTAGAATGTCTTTTAAAGAGGCAGCAGAACATAGTGGGTAAGAGGGACGCTCTACTGTTTCTAGGCTATGAGAATGTGGGCAAGTTTCTTGGCCTTTCTGTACTTCAGTTACATGGAAACGAAAAAAAAAAAAGTGTTGATCTCATGTCCTTGAGAAGATTAAACAGGATGGTGTATGGCGAGCCCTTGGAAAGTGCTGAGTAAACACGAGGGCTGAGTAATTGTTAGCTCTCATTATAATCATCATCATACGATGTTCTATATAGAAGGCTTGTCTACTACCAGTCTTCAACAAATGCAGTGCTGAAATACCTTGTGATGACATGGGTGAATTTTCAAATTCAATCAGACTTCTT